>JBBYHM010279457.1:0-28035 GCA_038381775.1 Adansonia rubrostipa | reverse complement strand
AAACATATTAGTAAGATAGGAAAGAAAACAATAAATAAATCCACACAAAAATAAACACATAAAATACATAAACAAGACAGATGATTGAGATGTATCTCATAGTTATCTTCGATTACTGATGAATAACCGAGACGACAACATAAAGACTTTGTCAGATTCAGTGGGATTTAAGGAGAAAAAGATTTCGATGACTCGAAAGAGAGAAAAGCTCAAATTTTAGAAAGAATATGAAGAGCAGAGTTGGAGTATCCCCTAAAAAAGAGTGAGGTTAGAGTATCCCTAAAAATAAAAGTTTGATATTGGATTTGAGGTAAAAGCAGGGTTGGAGTATCCTCTCGAAGTAGTGGGGTTAGAGTATCCCCGAAAATGAAAATTTTTAACATTAAAGAGGAATAGGTCATTTTTTTGGATAAGAGGATCTTTGAAAATCGAGAGCCAAAGATTTGGCTAAAATGTTCCTCTTTTGTTTAGCATTGGTCTGAGTCTATAGGGCTTAGATCATGGGAATAAGCCGAGTAGATCATGAGGGGTTCGAACTCCTCAATAAAAGCATTTCGAAAATTAGGTTAGAAACAGAGGACAGCGTTGCATCATTTCTCTTTCTGAATTTATTTTGAGCTTATCCTAGGGTCTGGAGGGGTAAATAAGGTACCATTGGAAAGGTAACTCAATGAGGATTAATGTAAAAAATATTCCAAAAATCTTAGAAAATCACTTTCTAGGTGGAATTAATTTTTGAATTTCAACCTGTCTTGACACTGGCAGCATGTACAAGGTAAAGGTATGATGGACTTTGAAAAATCATTTTGGATTTATCCGAAATTATTAAAATGTAAATAATACCTTTTCGGAAAGAGAATTTCATAAACCCTTTGGGAAAAATATTCAAGGGATTCAAAAATGTTGTTTGTTAGGTCGAAACAGCCCAAAAATTAGATTGCTCATTGGATCTAGAAGTTCCAGACAGCGAAGATTTGAAAAATCATAACTATTTCATCTGAGATGATCTAAAGGCAAATGAGATATAATTGGAAAGATAATTCGAAATCCTTCAAGGGAAAAATACCAATACATTTTGGACAAATCATTTTTTATTTTTAAATAAATTTTCAAAACTAGACCGCTATGCTACTAGAACAATTCGATAATTTTGCTTTTTCATTAAGTTAAGCTCGGGCCATGGACGTTCGAACATCCGTAACCGAGATGAGGGGTTGACATGGGTGTCACTAGTTCATTCCACAGTCCTAAAATAGTTTGGGATGATGGAACAACCCATTGACCATGCCATCATGGGGGTGTTTGGCTAAGGACCAAGGATTCACATTTTTCAACTAAAAGACTTCATTTCATTTTTTTTGGAAACCAGTATTATTATACTCATTCTTCCATGAATCCAGAACTAAATACTTGCTTTAGCCCTAAGGTTGGAAAACCAACTCCATAAAAATCTTAAGCCCATGTTATTCTCCATGTGTGGGAGATAGCATGTGCTTAACTTGAGGATATTTTTTTGAAACCGGGTTTTCTAGCATTCAAACAAGCATCTTAACACAAGCAAAGTGCCATAAACATAAAATACAACATAGAGAACATTTAGGCACAAGCAAAGATGACATTTTTCATATATAGATGCATGAACATACTTAGGATGAACATGTTTAAAAAAAATACTTTGCTAAAAAAAGGCATTTTTATTTCATGGAACCTATCCAGTTGCTAGGAAATGTATGGGCATACCTATGACATGTTAAGATGCATTCTTTAAACATGAGATAAAGATGTGAATATGGAAGGAACACAGCAAGGTTGCATGGATAGAGGTTGTTATGGTGATGAAAATGCAAAAGAGCATGCTTAGTTTACCAACAGCATGTAGGCACCAAGAAAAACATCAACATCCTAAACTACCACAACCAAAACCACAAAAATACATGGGAGTCCTAGGGTGACCATAAAAGCATAAAAAGGGTTTACTAAGATGATGTGACTGACAAAACAAAAAATATAAAGATCAAGGTAGAGGGTATATACCAAAAACTTGAACTTCCCTTTTTCTCGGAACAATGATTGTAGGCTTAATTTTTTCCTTCTCTTTGCTATTATTTAGGAAGAAAAGGATGGAAGGAAGTAGCCTTTTGGTGGTATGGTTGATGGTGAGGCTTTTTAAGGATCAAAATATGTGAAAAGTTAGGTTCTTGAAGGTTTTCTAGTAGTGGTTTGGGGTAGCTACGGGAATGGAGTATGGAAGTCAATGAAATAGTATTTTTGGGGTTGAGAATGGCTGGAGGATTTGTAAGGTTGCTTGGGCCCTAAACTTGTTTAAATCCGGTCATTAGCCCAAAGTCAAGGTTTGTAATGCTTTATGATGGTTTGTTGGTGCTCAAAACATGTTTGAATTAGATTTTTGAAGGTTAAAAAATGGTCCGAGTAAGGCAAAATGCCTTACTGTATTGATATAAAACATTTTATATCGATACACAAGGCAATTTTTATTTTAAGTGTTGATATAAGGTGATATGTATCGATACTAAGAACAAAAATTCTTTCCAGTCTTGAGACTTTAGAACCCTGTATCGATACTCCATAGACTTTTATCGATACTCATGCTTGTGTATCGATACATTGCACCAAAAGTCACAACTTTAGCTACTGCCAAGACTTGTATCGATACAATCATGCTAGGTATCGATACCACACCTTAGGTATCGATACCAAACCCTCATTTATCGATACTTCACATGAAAATTCAAAATTTTGGTAACATGAAAGCCTCGTGATAGTGTTTAAGCACCCATATGACCTGCACATACCTTAGGTTCCTCGAGTTGTCTTATCTTGGTCATAAAGAGATGAAAATTGGCTCACGTACTCACCTGGAATGACTTCAATGACACCCTGAAAATAACCTTTGATGCCTTGTTTTTGCATTTTTCTTTAAGGCGGTCCATAGCCATTTTAGACCTTCCCCAAAAAACTTTTTAGCCGGGCGACGATTGTCCCCCAACTTTATTTCTATTTTTTTTTATTTTGTCACATTTTACCTAACTCCTAAGATACCAAAAACTAGTCCAAAAAAAAAAGGCATATCTTAAACAGCACTGTTACAGCGGTACCATCTAACATCACATGAAGGTTGATCAGCTAATAACATAAACTTTTATATCTAACCATATCTAGATACACATTCTTTTGAGCAGCTACCTCTCAAACAAATCTAACCTCTTCCTTGAGCCCTGATTTATGAAGAAAATCCACCACAACATCTACCAATCCCCTTTTGTTCTCTTTATCTTCATCGTGCTTCATATCCAAAAACTTGCCTACATTATTGCGCATATTTTAACCATCAGGTCCATCTGAAAGTATAGACAGCAAAAACATATGTGCTGGATGACCTGTGATAGCCATGAGTTGGCAACAAAACCCTATATTATATATTGATCTGGCTTCTGCATAACATCTCAAGAGCAAGGTATAAGTTTGCAAAGAAGGATTCAAACCCAAAGCCAACATGCCTTGAAGTAAGTTATGAGCATTTAACAACCTGTGTACTCTAAGGAAAGCATTGAGCAAAGAATTACAAATTAGAACATTGGGGTGCAGCCCTGCTTATAGCATGGCCTAATACCACTGCCAAGCCTTTTTTGTATTGCCAGCTTTTCCTCATAAATTGACTAGCAAGCCATATACAAGTTCATCAGGCATCTAGTTTTTTTTTTATCTCATCAAAAAGTGCTTTTACTTCTTCCATATATCGACAGTTTCTAAGTACCTCCGTTACTATGTTGTATATGACCTTATCAGGTTCAAATCTAGCATTTTGCATATCATGATAAAGCCTTAATGCACTTTCATAATTCTTAGCCTTTGCTTGTAAAGCAATCATGATGTCGTAAGTGACTAGATTAGGAACACAACCTTGATCAACCATCTCACAAAACAGCCTGTGAGCAGTAGGTAAATGCCCAGCCTTTCCAAGGTAGTTGATTATCGCACTATAAGTGAATGTATCAGGAGAATGGCCAATTGCTTACGTTCTTTGGTACAAGTCCACAGCAACATCAATAAACCCAGCTTTTACGTGGTTATTAATAAGTGTACAATACGTGACACAATCAAGTTCACAACAAACTTTCTGCATTTGAGTGAACATATTAATAGCTTCATTCAAGTAGTTTGCATATCCATAACTATGAATAAGATGATTGTATAACACAACATTTGGCTGGCATCCATTTTTCACCATCTGATCAATTAGTCTATTTATTGTCCCAAATTGCTTCGCATGACCAAAGATTCCCATCATGGTGGTGTATGAATAACCATCATGCTTGAATCCATTCTATCATTTTAACTAATTGAAAAAGCCAAGAGCAATAGTGTGATCTTGTATTTGCTTTAAAACTTGGTTTGCTTGATATTCATCTATTAAAAAGTTGAGATTTTCAAGAGCCTTTTTGACAATGGGCCTTCAGTTCTATTACTGCAATATTTAGGATACAGTTTCCACAATATGCCCATACCTCCTAAAGGTTTGGTCATAGGAACTTTTCCTGTTGACATTTTCATATCTCTAAGGATTTTTTGAAACCTGTAATAGAATCTAAAATGTTTGCATATGAAGATCCTACACTGAAATTAAAATTTGACATAAAGCAATGAGGATGAGCTTTCACTCTTTGTGGCATAGGCTTTCTCTTATCACAAGTATTCACAGAAATGTTATGAATTTCTAATGAATCAACTGATGTAGCATTTGAAACTTGCTTGTAACCTTTAAAAAATTAGATTTGTCACCTTTATCTCTTGTACCGTGGTAGCTAATAGTTGATTTTTCCTTGCTGCTATTTCAGATGATGGTTTTGGATAGATTTAAGTAAACTTTTCTCTTTTGATAGGTTTGACAACTGAAGATTTTAGATTTGAAACTGGGCTCATCGATTCTACCTAACAATTTTTAGGAGAGCTTAATATCACACCCCTATCAAAAAAAGAAAGCTTATAATTCATTAAGTCAGACAATAATGACATGGTTGCAATGCCAGCTTTAACAAATTGGCCAGTAATAGGAGCTGATGCATGTCCATTATGTTGAACAGAATCAATGCTACTAGAATAATTCACACTGCTAGATCTATGCAAAGGATTAGGATTAGAAACAAGCTGTGGTGATCTCTTAGCTTCATGAAAACCAACAGTTTTGGGTGCAGTCCCTAACTTTGGATCTCCCCTAGCTAAAGATTTAGAAAGAACTTGATATCTTATGTCCTGCCTTCTCAAAACACAGGACTCATCTTCAGGGCACGTGCATAAATTTTCATCTACAACATTACGTCGTGACCCACTAAACAAAAATTCTCTTGCACTACTAGAGAAGTTACCAATTTGCTTAGCTCATAACAAGATTTGCACAAACCAGAAGATTTACAAAGAAAACAAAGAGTTTAATACCCAATATATCAATCAATACCAAAATATCAGCAATACAATGACATGACACTTAAATAAACTAAAGGTAAAGGGGATAATCTACATCTTTGCTACAAAAACAGAGAATCAAGAAAAACAATACATGCTACTAGATGACAACTAATTATATCTTGAGACAGATTATTATCATATTGATAATTCTACTTCCAGCAATGCCCTTGATATTTTCATAGCAACAGGAAAACCGATAGAACAGGTATGCATCAGAGATGATGAAATGTAATTATGTTTAAACATCGTATAGCAGTTATACACCAAGATATTCACATTACTAAGAATCCCATTTAATTAATGACTTTAAATGGCTATACAAAATAAACAAGCTCTTAACATTCATAAAATGTTTTCAGTAGCTTGGATGTTTCCAAAAGATTTTTCAGCTTTAAATCTCTTTTTTCAATTCCAAATGGGTCCACTATATATGCCAACAACATTTCTAATAGCAAAAACAACATTTCTAGATGCCCTATCTATTCTTTAATAGTGCCAAGACGACATGATACTCACAAGGAGCAATTATAAAAAAATGGTTGTGGAAACATAGCATGGAGTTCATCATGACACAACTATCCAAAAGGTTATAGAGAAATAAGCAAAAATGAGGGATGGTCACAATAGTAGTTATACCATGATGTCTTCTTGCATAATATGAATTCTAAAATTCATGATCTGGATGTGAATGAAGCAAATTACTTATCCCTTCGACTACTATTGAATTATCTCTCCAAGGATTATGAAAGGTGTTCCAACAGAAAAACTATGATGTTTTTTCTCTATCAAAAGAAATAATCTGATGCATCCATATTTTTCCATAGCAACAGTTTAAAATCCATGGAACTAAACAGATAGAGCTCAACCTTATAAACATACAAATGCAGTATAAAAATAAAATATAATCCTTTTGATCAATAGAAAATATGAAAACTTCTTGCACTAGATCTCAAAATCATTTTTTCAATAAGCAATTTTCCAAGCATCTCAACCTCAAACAACAAAAAGTACAACTCCAAATGCCAACAAAATCATAGTCACTAATAAATAAACCAATCAAGTACAAATTGTTTCAATTAACATCAAACTGCTCACTTCTGCACAACAGATCAATAAGAATAACAGTAAATATCCAAACCCATCACCAACACCCCTTTAAAAAAGGCAAGACTTATTGCAGGTAGCTGAATTATTCTCATTTTAGTCTCGCAGTAATCTTCTAATACTTTTTAAACATAGAGCCATTAAGTTTTGTATTCTTTTGTTACTACAATAATACTTACTTTAAACCCAAAACAGGATTACCACAATATAATGAAAAAAAAAGTCATAAAAATAATTTTAATTCCTACACATCTGAAAACAAACCAGCAAAGCTTATGCATTTAATCATCAAAGTAAAGAAAAAAACCCAAAAAAAAAAACCATCAGTCCAGGAACAAAAAAAGATTCATGGAAAAAAAGCAAACCAACTAAAACCCAGTACCCGATGAGATTAATATAATGCAAAAAGAACAAAAGGATCATGTTTATGAGAAGAAAAATACTTAAAAATAGGGTTGCATACTTTTGAGTATGTTCTAAATAGACAGGAAAGAGAGAAGTGAAAAATTTTTTGAAGAGAGAAAAGGAAAGTCAAAATTTTTTGAGAGAAAAATAGGCAGACACAGGTAGCTCTCTTCTTTTCTTTCTTTCTGTTGTTAACCTTGTTTTATTTTCCAAGCAAGTTAGGAGTGTCTGTGACAATAGTTGTTTATCACAGCTTTTGTCTTTAGTTTTTCTTTTCTTTTCTTTTCATGTGTTTTTAAGAACTATTCAAAACTCATCCAACTCGAATTGAGTCAAATTTATGTATGATTATTTAGATTAATTTGATTTGACGAAATTATTATTTAATTAAATAAAAATATTTTTATTTAAATTTAATTATTAAATTAATTTTTTAATATATTTTATATATGCTTAATAGAGACAAGGAAAGAAGGGGAGGGAAAAAAGAGTTGGGTGATGTAGGATTTAAAGGCCGAGGTTGATCATCATTTGGGTTTGACAAAACGTGTCCTTATAGAGCCACATTCTTGATTTAATCAATTTTAAATCTCTAAGGGTACACTTGATTGGGTAGAAAAGTGAAAAGATAGATAGATGAGGGTGGAAAAGTGGACAGAAAATAAATCTTGAGTGTGTTTAGCTGGAAAGAAAAGTGAAAGAAAAGAAAATTAAAAAAATTATCATTTTTTACACCTATTAATAAAAATAAATTACTCTAAATTGGAAAGAAAAGAGGAAAGAAAATCAGAGTTGTGTGTGTTATGTGGATATATTTATAAGATTGCCCATCATTTTTGAAATTTTATTTTTTCATCTTAACTTCTAATGAGTATAATGGTAAAACAATATACTTTTTAGTTTCTTTATTTTCCTTTTTTTAATCATACCAAGTAATGAGAGGAAAAAAATTTTTTTTCTCTCGACTTTTCTATCTTTCTTACCAAGCACACTAATGGAAAGAAAGAAAAATATTTTTGTCCATCTTTTCATTTTTGTCCTCCTCAAAATTTTCATCTTTCCAAATTTTTTTCACCCTATCAAGCAAAGCTTAAAAGAATTTGCAAGCACGAGGGTTGGATCTTATGGTGCGAATTGGAAAGCTAGAGGGTGTTTTAGTTGACATAGCTAAAGTTGTTAAGGCTAACGCCATGATAAGTTTAAGGCTTTATTTGGGTTTCATATCATCGAAAATAAACCAAATTTGAATCGAAAGGGTAATTTTAATACCGATACAAAACAAAAAATGACAAGGTGTCAAAATGTCACATATTACAATCACATCAAATAGTAGATTAACAATACATGCATTACATTGAACATTTTTAAAATATAGGTCCTACATTAAAAATATATATAATACTACTTACTCTCATATTATTAATGTACTAATCTTTATTTGATTTACATATTATTTATATATTTATTAATATTGTTAAATTATTCAAAAAAAGTGAAAAAAAAGTTAGCAATAATAAAAAATAATCTGAATAACAAGAAAAACTATAAGGAAAAAATGGAATTGGAAACAAATTTTACTGTTTTTCATTTTAAAATTTAATAAATACTTAAAAGATTTTTTACTTATATAAATATATAAAAATAAAAGCTTTTAAAAAAAGAAAAAAATTATGTATATGGTCTATAATTTTGACACATTAACAATCTAAAAAAAATCATCATTTGTCATCTGATAAAAATTTTATTTAATTTGATGGATTTTAAAATTTAAAAAAATTAAAAAATAAACTAATTTCATTGTTATTTACTTTAAATACCTATAAATTAAATTCACATTAAAAATAATAAAACTTTAATTACCATCAATATTCACTGATACACAAAATAATTTTGTTTTATAATTTTCCAATTATAAATATTCAACTCTTAAAATTATATTTATGTAAAAAAATATTTAATTTCAATTTTATTTTAATTACATTTATGTAAAAATTATTCCAATTTTAAAGATATTTAGGTAACTTGTTATTTTTTTAAACTTGTTATTCCAATTATAAAATATTCCAATTTTTTAACTTTCCATTTACATTTATGTAAAAAATATTCACTTTCCAATTATAAAGATATTTGCTTAAAAGTACTTTTATTCTTTGAAAAATTTATGGGTTGATTTTGATTTTCTTTTTATTTTAATTTTGACTTGATTTTTTTTCTTCATTTTTAGAAAATATAACACTTTTGTTGTTGTTAAACAATTATATTTTGAGATCTTTTAATATTTTTTTGCAGGATTGGTAATAATATATCTACGATATTAATAAAATTACTAATTGAGTTTAATGTTATAAGTCAATTGATACAAATTGATAAATTACAAAAAAAAATCTCAAATATAATTATTAGAATAAATATAAAATTAGAGATGTTCGTGTCTTTTCAAATTAGATATCTATTTTCTCATTTTACTTGAAAAAAACTACCAACCTTTTATGTAAAAAAACCTTCATACTTTTTTATCTATAATCTATGGCATATATAAAAGTACGAATGTAAAAAATTTTTTAACCTTACTAAAATACCCATCATTATTCATTATATTACTAATTTTATCATTTTAAACATTTTTATTATTAATAAGATTTAGTATATTTATAAATAAAAATTATAATTATATTGAAAGATTTGTTTACATTAATTTATCAGATAATAGAATTTATCATATTTGTTAGTAAAAATTCTAATTCTATCCAAATCCTTTGGGGAAAACGAAATTTGTTTGATAATAAATAAAAAAAGGTTAAAATTTATATTGAATTAATTTTTTATTAACCTAAAAAAAGTAAAATGAAAATGTTATATTAATTTTATTTTAAATGTTAATGCAAATTTAAATTATTTATATAACATGCAATTTTATGTTCAATATATAAAATTTTATGAATAAATTTTTTTATAAATAAATATTTTATATTATCATAAGTAGTAATAAGATTTATTTTATTTTTATTTATGATTTTTATTATAAATATTAATAAAAAATTATCAATGAAAATTTCAATATCATAATATTTTTTCAAAAAAAAAAAGGCAATTACTATAATATTTTAGATAATGCTTTTAATAATTTTTTATTTAATTGGCAAGGTAATACTTTTCAATGGATTTGTTTAAAATTGTGTTAAGTTTAATTTGTTTGAAATTAGCAGGATTGATATCAAAGTTTAATTGAGTTGGCTTATATAATCAGTTAAACATTCAATGGATTTGAAATTCAAATGAATATAATCCCAACATTTACAATCTTCCTAAATTATATTATAAATACATAAAATAAATAAATTTTAAATAAACTTTAATAATGTATAAGCCACTTTGTCATAAGTATAAATAAATTAAACATATTATTTTCGAATTTGATTCCTTTATAAATGAATACTATAATTTTTAATCATCATAAATTATTTAACTTAATAAATGAATGCAAACAAATAAAAATCAAATCATTTATAAAATATTTAATGCTTTATTTATTTACAAACAAAAATGAAAAATCTCGTTGAAATTATAATATTTCAAATACAAACACTCGCTCTACATAAACATAGCTCTATGCTTTGGCCTAGACCTGGGCAAGAGTCAAGTGGTCAACCCGATCCTGCCAATCAAGTTTAATTTGAGTTTTAATTTATTTTTATTAGGATCGATTTTTTAAATTAAAATAATATATTTTTTATTTAAATATAATTATAAAATATATAAATATAAAATTTTTAATAAAATAAACAGTAATTTAAACTTAAAAAATAATAAAATTAAATTAAATTTAAATTTAAATTTGGAATCCTTTAAGATCGCGATCTAACTCGATATACGCCTAGGTCCACAGTGGGAGAACTAAAAAAAAAGGGAAACAACGGAGCTGCGTGCATTCTTGGAATTTTGTCAGTGAGTCAGACAGGTTTTCGATGCAGTCTCAGGCTTTGTCAACCCCAAAGATTACCTTTAAAAGCCCGACCTTATTCTTTTTTAGTTGTCGGTATATGTTTCAGCCTTTTTTTTGCCGGTACAAAGAAAAGAAAAAAAAATAAACAACGCTCCAAAAATTTAGCCACTTGCCTTAAAATTTGCAGCGAGTTCAAATCCAATGATGAGTACTCAATGAGAGTTGAGTTGTTTTTATGAATCTGTTTGAATTTTCGTTTGGAGGGACAACACAACGGCTACCTCTCTGCACTACTTTCCATGATTTTTTTTTTACGGGGTTGTCCTTAGTTTTTGTTCGTAAAATATTATTAGTTTATTCATATCATCAAATTTAGTCTTTATTATTAAAAGATTCATAGCTTCTTCTTTTTTTTTTTTTTTCTCACCGATAATACTTTCCCAGAAGCTTGAGCTGGAAGCAGAGTTGGAAAACAATGGTGTTGGTTTGGCTATTCTACGTGCTTTTTGCTTCAACCCTTTGGAGCAACGGTTCTTTTGCTCTCACTCAAGATGGTAATAGCTAAAAACCCATCACTGTTCTGGTGTTCTTTTTTTGAATTAAAGTTTTTTTTTTTTTTACTCTTTCTGTTTGGCTGATGGGAAAGTAGAGGGAAAGTGCTAAATTTTCAGCTTGTTGTTTGATTTTTCTTTTTAAATCGCTTTAAAAAAAATCAAGTGGAGTTTTTTGTTTTCTTTAAGGTCTAACATTGTTGGAGATCAAAAGCACGTTGAATGACAGTAAAAACTTTCTTGGAAACTGGAAAGCAACTGATGAATCACCCTGCAGTTGGACTGGCATTTCCTGCTATCCGAATGATCAAAGAGTTCGGTCAATGTAAACCACATCCTTTCTTTTCTTCCGTCATTTACTGCTTTACCTTCTCTTAGCTTTTATTTTATTTTATTTTAATTCTTTTTTTCAGTTGCGAATGCTAATTAATATTGTTGGCGCCGAAGAGAATAGAAATCGCAAAATATCAGTTGTAATATCGCATTACATTAGCTATCTACATCCCTGGTTTTAATACTAATATATATATTGCTCTTGTGGGTTGGTTCTACAGCAACCTACCATACATGCAATTAGGAGGCATAATATCTCCCAGCATTGGCAAACTCAAAGGATTGCAAAGATTGTGAGTTCAATTCCCATTTTCCTACACATAAAAAAATAATGTAGGAAATAGTGGACTGCTTCTGATTCTGGTTCTTGTTTCTTATGTCCCCCCCCTTTTTTTGTGGGTAATACAGGGCACTGCACCAGAACAATTTACATGGAATAATTCCTAATGAGCTTACCAATTGTACTGAGTTGAGAGCCCTGTAAGCAAAAGAAGTTCATGTTTTCCCTCCTGTTTTTTGATAGTTGTCTAACGGGTCCGGCGATAAAGGGTGTCTATAAGAACCGATTATAGACACCCATTAAAGATTATTTACTTATCATTTTAAGTAATGCATTAAGTAAACTTTTCTTATAATAGTAACCAGTGTCATTAGGCACGGGTTAATGTTTCCCTTGTCTTATTTTTCTCTTATTTTCAACCTTTTTTTTTTGTGTCGTCCGGGGCTATAAATTAGATGCACTGATATTTTGCTACCGATTGTCTGCACAGTTACTTGAGAACTAATTATCTACAAGGAGGCATACCATCAAATATTGGAAACCTGTCTTTTCTCACTATACTGTAAGATTCCTGAATATGCAACTGTTTCTTTAGTCAGACGGCATAAATGTGAATTGTTTAGCAATTTATTTATTTACATTTTTATCGATGATAAGTAAAATTACTTGGCAATTTGGTGTTGTTTTTCTGGGCTAATACTCATGATAGCCGGCTGGAAAAATTGGTTTAGGGATTTATCGAGCAATTTGCTAAAGGGTGCTATACCTTCATCGATAGGTCGTCTTGCAAGATTGCATTACCTGTAAGTTCACAAAGAATTGCTGCTAGCCAAATATTAATTTGGGTTGTTTTAGAATTGAATTAATAATGCAATTGTAAACATAGAAAATGAGGTTTTCATAATCCTCTGATGATTGGTATTTAATGGCAGCAATTTGTCCACCAACTTTTTCTCCGGTCAAATCCCGGATATTGGAGTCCTCAGCACTTTCGGGAACAAGTCGTGAGTACCCTTTTCATCGCCGTAACCATCTTTTTATGTATATGCTTGCTATACTATTTGGATCAACATATTAGTGATAAGCTGAAATTCTCAAATTTTATTTTTCTTTGAATCTTATGTATTGAAAGGGTTTTACTCACACATAGGTGTGAGCGTTGGATGCGGGTGTGTGTCCGACTCGGGTACGTTCAATTCTTTTAAGTTTTTCCATGTACTTGGAAGGTCATGTTTCTATATCCATATCCGAAAATATGTAGGATATGATTACTTAAAAATGAATAAACAAATAAAGAGTTAAAGCAACATAAGTTTTACGAATTGTTTAAAGGATATTGATATATACTTGTTGCCTCAAAATCAATCATATGAAGTTGTGTTGCATTCCGATTGGATATGGTGTTGAATGTACTTGCAGGAAAAAGAAATTATTTGAACCTTGGTAATTTATTTTTGTTTTATAATTAAGTTAAATTTATTTTATATTTTAAAAACCTAGTAAAAGCTATTTGGGCTTCCTTGTATTAGATAAATTTGAAATGGTCATTTTCAATAAGAAATTACTGATCTGATAAGTCAATAAGGTACCTTGAATCTAATCTTTGGTGGCTACACATGGGAGCTCAAAGATGCCGGAGATCCTTCAGATTTCGAAAACTTGTCACATCAATGTATTTGGAAGCAGTAAATAATTTTCCTTGCTTTATGTTTAGGTTTATTGGCAATTTGCATCTATGTGGTCGACAAGTTCAAAAGCCTTGTCGAACCTCACTTGGATTTCCAGCAGTCCTACCTCATGCTGAAAGCGATGAAGTAGCAGGCAGGCTTTGTTTGTTATGTGTGGCTATAATTGCTATATTCTTAGTTTCATGCATGTAATAATATGGGATTTATCCTTTTTGGCTTCTGCAGTCCCTACAAAGCGATCATCTCATTACATAAAAGGCATGCTGATCGGTGCGATGTTCACGATGGCCATTGTGCTTGTTGTGCTCCTTGCGTTCCTCTGGATATGTCTCTTATCAAAGAAGGAAAGGGCTGCTAAAAGATACACAGAAGTTAAAAAGCAAGTCCACCAAGATATGAGTAAGCTGGTTTATTTTCTAATTTACTCAGACTCAGGTGTGAGTGTCGAACATTAGTGTATGTCTAATACGGGTATGTTCAATTTTTTTTGAAGGTTTTTCATATAATTGGAGGGTCCTTTGAGGGTTATATCTCCATATTCATGTCTGTGGGATATAGTTACTTCAAGAAAAAATGAAGAGTCATTGAAACTTAGGCTTATTTATCAAAAATTGGCATTTCCATATATACTTGCTCCTAACTTATTTTTATTTTTTTAGACACAAAACTTATCACTTTTCATGGGGATTTGCCGTATCCGTCATGTGAGATTATAGAAAAGCTGGAATCCCTTGACGAAGAGGATGTCGTGGGGTCTGGGGGATTTGGTATTGTATATCGAATGGTCATGAATGATTGTGGAACATTTGCTGTTAAAAGAATAGACCGAAGTTGTGAAGGATGTGATCAAGTCTTTGGGAGAGAGCTAGAGATACTGGGCAGCATCAAACACGTTAATTTAGTAAATCTGCGAGGTTACTGCAGTTTTCCAGCATCAAAGCTTCTTATCTATGATTATCTTCCTATGGGCAGCTTGGATGACTTTCTCCACGGTATGCTTTATCGGTGTTTAACATATCAGTTTTTTTTTTTTTTTTTCCCTGAATTTGCATTACTTGGGGAGTTTTCCGCTAAGCTCTACGGTATTTCCAGTTAATTAATGAATAGATAACATGCAGTCATAAACATGATCTTGAAATTCTTAGTTTTAATTGTGTTTTTGTATGTCATTTACATCTTTTAGAATGCAAAGAAGAAAGCAGGCCGTTGAACTGGCGTGCTCGTTTGAAAATAGCCCTTGGTTCCGCCAGAGGACTAGCGTACTTGCATCATGGCTGTTGTCCGAAGATAGTTCATCGAGACATAAAGTCCAGCAATATTCTTCTCGACGAAAACTTGGAGCCTCATGTTTCCGACTTCGGTCTTGCCAAGCTTTTGGTGGATGAGGATGCCCATGTCACTACTGTGGTTGCTGGCACTTTCGGCTATTTGGCTCCAGGTTTACTGACCGTCTTCCAGAAAAGTTTCACTTCAGGATCCGTAATTCTATATCGAATTCTTTAATGCTTTTTTTTTTTTTTGTTCTTGAGAGTCGACTAGCGGCACTAGACTTAGGATTGGGAAATATTGCAATGGTAAATTTTTAAGGCCTCACAAGTTTCACCACTCCGTGTGTAGACCTTTTTGGCTCAAATTTATTGATCATCGCCATCATCGTCATCCCCAGGGAACAGAAACTATTCACTTACTATTATGTACTATGGAACAGAATATCTGCAAAGTGGGAGAGCCACGGAAAATTCGGACGTCTATAGCTTTGGAGTTCTCTTGCTGGAGCTTGTAACCGGAAAAAGGCCAACTGATCCAACATTTGCAAAGAGGGGCCTGAATGTTGTTGGTTGGGTAAGCTTAAACTTTTTTCAATATTAAGATTTATCTTCTGAGACAGAGGAATTGTTCGAGTTTGACGAATAATGTCCATTAGTCTGAGAATATGCTAGATAGATAGATATAGACATATATTTTTTCTTTTTTCTCGAACATTTGCAGATGAACACTCTATTGAGAGAGAATCGACTGGAGGACGTCGTTGATAAAAGATGTACCGATGCTGACATGGAAACTGTAGAAGCAATTCTTGAAATAGCGGCAAAGTGCACTGATGCAAATCCAGATGAACGTCCAACGATGAACCAGGTACTTCAGTTACTAGAACAAGAGGTCTACGTCATCTTGCCCGAGTGATTTCTACGAGTCGCATTCAGATTATCGTTAAATGAACATGAATGTCAAGTAACAGGTAGTAACATGGTTATTACCCCCTCAATTTTTCCTCAGGTATTCTGCGACTTTTCGGCCCCCACTCGTCGGGGTTTGTATATTATCCTGCAATTGAAATGTGCATGTAGTCTTGCACCTTTTCAACTCGAACGGTTTTTCTGCATTTACTTTTACAGTATAACGTAGTTCACAAGCTTATGAATGCCTAGACCCCGCATTGACTTGAAACTGCAGTGCTGGAATGCTTAGACTCCACAATATTAGACATTATTACAAAAATATAATAACAAAAAAAATTAAAACATGATATAATATAAATATACGAATATTTTAAAATTTATATAATAAATATTATTACAATATCAAAATATAAATATAAAATATATTAAATACGATTATAAAATAAAATATATAAATATGATATGAATATATGAATTATCAGTTCTATTTGAGAGGTAGGTGCAAAAAGAACTTCACAATGATTTGTAGCTATGTCTTCACTTTTATTATGAGATAAAGTAATTCGATCGTGACACGCAATATTTTTAAAAAATTTTTAATGTTAAAACAATGCTGCATCTTCAAAATCATAATTTTAATTACTTTAATTTATACAAATATTTTATAAATAAATTAATATGATATAAAATATTATCCGTGCTAGGTTCCCTTTTTAATTTTAGTTCACCGACGCTCTCCTTCAAACTCACGAGTCAACTTATGAGTTTAATGATTAGTAGCACATATTTGTAATTATTTTAATTATTCTAACAAATGCTTATAATTACAAATTAAAAAAAAATAAATCATACACTTAATGAAATAATTAATGTTATTAATTAAAATGTTAAAAACGGAATGGCTTTAAATCCTATTATATACAAACATTTGACTTAGAAAAAAATTAAAATAGTTTTAAGAAAAGATTTATTTATTTTTTATAAGAACAATCTTCTTTTATTTATATATTAATAGTGTCTTTCATAACAGCTTGATGTACGTCTACTGGATACTCCTCTATCCGATGTATATCGTGTGGAAATTGTCTGCTAAGTTTGGCTAAAGTATGAGCTACTTCTTTTTGCCGTCCTTCTCATGTGCTGCACCTTACAATCTGCAGTATCTGTCCATCATTTCACGCCCTTCTGCTGTCACAGGTCCAATGCTGGGGAAATCCTCTCCACCTTTTTTGCATTTTTTGAATGACTAACAATGCATCACCTTCCAAAACAATGCGTTGATCAAGATAATCAGTATCACAGATGAAAATTTTATTTTTACTTTGGTATTGATACATATTAATATGGTATGTTTGATATATCATTTCAAATTTATCGAAGTTTAAATATTTTTAGTTTATATATTTAAAAAATATTTTTAAATATGAAATAAATGAGATTAAATAAATTTCATACATTAAATATTCATAAATTATATATAATATTTTAAAAAATTCATCAAATATAAGAAAATCAATATCAGTCAAGCAGTAAGGCTGAAGTTTTTTAATGATCGTTAAATTTACAAATAATTATGTTTAATATTCATTAAATTTATAAGTAATTATGTATAGTATTTATAAAATTTAAAATTAAAATCAGTTTAATTTTTTTACAAGCTTATTTTATGTACTAATCAATATAGCTATTTTCGATCGGTATGATCAAAACGAGCTACTACCTACAAGTAAGGCCAAACAAAAAATCAAAATAAAATCAATTATTGCGAATACCGTTACGTGTTAAAATCAGTACGTATTAATTAGTATAATCGATGCTAGTACAGCACCGGTGACACTGTGTTGATGTCCCATCTGGTATGCAACCTCCAAAGCTTTGACAGCTGCCATGGCTTCGATCAGACTTGCACCTGCAATCTGGTTGACCTGAATTGCTGCTACTCCCATTACAAATCCTTCATAATCCCTTATATCCACTCCTATGCCACCCTTCCTTTGTTGCGCATTGTAGGCCCCATCAAAGTTGACTTTAATAGCCTGTCCTACTGGTGGTTTCCAGTACACAACAGTGCAGCTTCCAGTCTGGTTCCTCTGCTGTTCTTGCGCCTGCCTGAATTCATTAAGGTAAGAACTCTTGATCTCAACTACCCTTTTCCCATGCATTTGTTGGTGGCTCCTATCTGTATTCCTTATCTGCCATAAATTGTATACGATTGTTAAAATAAATTCAAACTTCTCATCATTGATAATTTTTACTGCATTTTCCAGCCACTTGACACCCGAACTCACTGGTGCATCAATAACCTGATGTGGTAGCTCGCTGACTCCTAGCGCTTCCTTCGATAATGGATATTCCTTCAATGCATGAATATCATCTTCATCTATGAATCCGCATCTGGTGCAGGCAGAGTCTATCTCAGGTCTCTTGGATGCCAGTTTCTTTTTAGTGGGTAGAATTCCATGACATAATCTCCATGCAAATAGTTTTTTTTTCGGAGCAATCCCAGCTTTCCAGATTTTCCTCTATTATATACCTTTAGGGCCCATAACCGGTAGACAAATTAAGAAGTATCCTGTAGCCACTCTTCGCCGTGCATTCTCCACTTTTTGTATAGTGCCAAATTAATCTCTGCCGGACCCATTCTGTATAGAGGTGTACTACAAATGACATGTGCTTCACCCTCCAAAAATTATAGGGAAGATATTTTCATCAAATTAATGTACGGTTCTCACACATCTATCACAATTTTTTTTATAATTATAATAATTATTATTGTTATTATTATTTATAAAAGCAAGGCTAACTTGTTCCTGTTATCATGTCCACTCAAGATTCCACAATGTCCAACAAGCTAGAAGGCAAAGTAGCCATAATAACTGGCGGAGCAAGCGGCATTGGAGAAGCCAACGCCCACCATCTCGTCCTTCACGGCGATCGTGCGGTGGTGATCACTGACATCCAAGATGAACTGGGCCAAAAAATAGCCGCATCAATCGGTTCCAACAAGTGCAACTACATGCACTGCGATGTTACGGATGAAGAGCAAGCCAAAAATTTAGTTTCTTCGACGGTCGAAAAATATGGGCAGCTTGACATCATGTTCAGCAATGTCGGCATGATCGGCAACTCAACTCAAACTATCCTTGACCTCGACCTTGCAGCTTTGGACCCGCTTTTCACCGTCAACATGCGTGGCATGGCTGCTTGCGTGAAACACGCGGCACGTGCCATGGTGTAGCGGCGCGTGAGAGGGTCCATCGTGTGCACCGCGAGCACTTGCGCGAGCTGTGGCGGCCAAACCGACATTGTTTATATCATGTCAAAGCATGCGGTGGTTGGTTTGGTAAGATCAGCCAGCAAGCAACTTGGGGTGCATGGGATTAGGGTGAACAGCGTGTAACCATATGCGGTGGCGACGCCTGCTTTCTGTCGTAAATGGGGAAGGGATGTAGAGGCAACTGAGAAACTGTTTGAGCCCAAAACTACCTTGAAAGGGGCGGTGCTGAAAGTGAAGCATTTTGCTGATGCGGTGGTATTTCTGGCGTCTCGCGATTCTGAGCTCGTTACTGGGCATGACTTGGTGGTGCATGCTGGGGTTCTCCTTAGATAATCATTAAATATTTGCCAAGCTTAGTTAGTTAACGTAAGCTCGCTAATTAGTCTTTAATTTCAGCGAAACGATTAAATTCGATAATTCAAATATTTATATTATTTTATATTAATTTTTTGTCTTTAAAATAATATATGTTTATATAAATTTTGATATATTATTTATATTGTATTTTTTTATAATACAAATATGGTATTTTCAGATTTTACTTGGAATTAATCCCCTGTTCTAGTGATCTTAACGACACCGTTGTGATAAAAATCCATAAAATTGGAGAAGTTTGTGCAAGGTTTTGTCTCAACACTTGGTTCTGGTGATATCTAGGCTTTGTAGCGCCAGCATTTGATTTGCTTTAGCAACGCATGTTACTTCATGGGGGGTTTTAGGGTAAGGTTATTAGTATAAGCTTAAGTTAAAGGTTGAACTTGCAACTAGTTAAACCTATTGCAAATATTTTTATATATATTATTATATAATTAATATAAAATTATTATGATTACATAAATTATTATAATTGATAATATAAATTTATATTATATATTTTTATTACAATTATATATATACATTATTTATTTACATAAACTATAATGATATATAATAAAAGTTATAATATATAAATTTTTTATGTTTACATAAAACTTTTATGTATTACATAAGTTTATTATCATAGGTAATATAAATAGTATTACATATTCTTCTTACAATTATATGTATATATTATTAAATACATGAATTATGACAAAAGGTAATAAAAATTATAAAATATAAATTTATTATATTTACATAAAAATTTTGCAAGTTACATAAATAAATTAGCAAAGGTAATGAAAAATAGTATTACATAAAATTTTGAAGTTACATAAATTATATTGTCTATTACATAAATTTATTATCATATGTTGTAAAAATATGTATTATGCATTTTTATTATAATTACATAAGTTTATTATAATTACATATATATATTACAGTTTACATAATGTTAGCATGTAATTTTTTAAATTTGTAATGTCTGTGAGTAAAGAATCTTTCAACGTAATATTTGTATGTTATTTGTTACATATAGGCATTATCAAATAACATAAAAATATTATCATATTACATAAATATATTATCATATCTATAATGTATATATGTAAACCGTGCTTTTATTGAAAATAACATTACTTTTCTCACATTTTTTTTTCATATGTAAATGCATACATTATACATATAGAAAATTAATTGCTACATTATATATGAAGTTAAGAAATTTTTATAATTTTTTGGTTTAACAAATTAAATGGGTATATTACTAACAATTGTTATTATATATTAAGATAAAAAATAATTTTATGTGAAATTCATATTTTCTCTTAGTTGGGAAAATAACAACTAAACATTACGAAAATTACATATATATCTTACAATTTACATAATGTTAGCATGTAATTTTTGAAATTTGTAATGTCTGTGAGTAAAGAATCTTTAAACGTAATGTTTGTATGTTATTTGTTACATACAGGCATTCTCAAATACCATAAAAATATTATCACATTACATAAATATATTAAATATCTGTAATATATGTTAATGTAAAACATGCTTTTACGAAAAATTACATTACTTTTCTCACATTTTTTTATTTTATATGTAAATATATATATTATACGTATAGAAAATTAATTGTTGTATTACAGTATGAAGTTAAGAAATTTTCATAATTTTTTGGTCTAACAAATTATTTAGGTATATTGCTAATATTTGTTATTATATATTAAGATAAAAAATAATTTTATGTGAAATTCATATTTTCTCTTAGTTGGGAAAATAAAGACTAAACATTAAGAAAATTATATGTAATTTTTGAAATTTGTAATATCTGTGAGTAAGGAATCTTCGAACGTAATATTTGTATGTTATTTGTTACATACAGGCATAATAAACTAACATAAAAAATATTATCATATTACATAAATATATTATCATATTTGTAATATCTGTATGTAAAACATGCTTTTACGAAAAATAATATTATTTTTCTCATATTTTTTTATTTCATATGTAAATACATACATTATATGTATAGAAAATTAATTGCTGCATTACAGTATAAAGTTAAGAAATTTTCATAATTTTTTGGTCTAACAAATTAAATGAGTATATTACTAACAATATTTATTATTTTTAGTCTAACAAAATATTTACTATATGTGTAGAAAATTATTTGTCGTAGTAATTTTTTATCATATTTGTATCCATATATATTGACTTTAATATTATTTTTTCTGTATATTACTAATCATATATTAAGCATTTTTTTATTAAATATATTATATATGTATAATAATAATTGTATTTGCTATTTTTAAATTTTATTATTTTTAAATATATTATATAATAATCCAATATAAATTATATTACTCTATATTTTCACTGCTCTGCATGCAGAATCCTTAAATGCTCTGTACCTAATAGTCATAACTTCACCTAACCAATTATGCAGACTATAATAAAGTTCCCAACAACCAGTAGTTGTTGGATAGATGGTGAATTCAATGTCTAAGCAATAATAATAGCATTTGGTTAGGCAGAGAAAATTCTATTGATTCTGCATCAGTGTTGAAAGTAAATATTATAGGTAAGTAAATTTGAGGTATGAAGAATTAAGAAATAATTACTCGACTACATCAATATATGTACACTCTAAGGCCTGTCTTTAGTCAGATTTACATGATATACTTATGTTATATTGAATATTTTCAGGTTCTTGATAGATTCAACACAAAATATCTGTGATGAAGGTAATGATATTTTTGTCTATTGTGCTCATACTCCTACCAAGTTTGAATCTGGTAAAATTGTCGACATGGATGGTATTATTTCTGATAATAAGCCTTTGAGTAAATTATGTAGAGAATAAATTATTGGAATGAGTTTTGATTCACGTGATCATGCATGTGGATTTTACAAGGCGTATGCTTTTAAAAAGGGTTTTAGTGTTCGTCGTGCAAGCACAGGACTTAACAGCACTGGTCTTCTCGTAGGTCAACAATTTGTATGTTCAAAAGAAGGGTTTAGGTTTCAAAAAATAGAAAAATGCAATCATAAAAGATGTCCTAGGCCGTTGTCTAGAATCGGATGTAAGGCTAGTGTGCGTGTGAACATGAGGGAATCCAATAACTGGATAATCACATTTTATGAGGAGAATCATAATCATGAGATGTGTGAGACATCAAAAAAATTATTCTTGCGATCTCATCAGCAAATAAAAGAATAAGATATAGCTGAAGCAAAGGCTATGAAATCTGTTGGCATCCGTATGTCACAAATAATGAATTACTTTACACAGTAAGCTGGTGGATCTCAAAATGTTGGTTTTGTTGCAAAAGACCAATACAATGCGCTACATGCCTCTACTCAAGCTGAAATATCGAATGGTGATGTTAATGCTATGCTTGCTTACTTCAAAATTAAAAAAGAATCAGATATTGGATATTATATGAAGTATAGCATTGATGATGATAGAGGATTGCAAAATCTTTTTTGGGCAGATGCTACTTCGAGGTCCGACTATGCATGCTTTGGAGATGTTATAGCTTTCGACACCACATATAAGAAGAATGTTTATGTCAGGCTTTTGATGCCTATAGTTGGTGTTAATCACCACCATCAAACAATTGTATTTGTTGTTGCCATACTTGCCGATGAGACAACTGATACCTTCGAATGGGTTTTAAGAAGTTTCCTCGAAGCAATGTGTAACAAGACTCCTACATCAGTTGTTACTGATGGGGAGAGGGCAATACAAAGAGCAATTAGAACTGTTATTCACAATGCTAGACACAAGCTTTGTACGTGGCATATATCTCGCAATGCACAGGCAAATATTAGTGATCTGTTATTTGTGCAAGCATTCTGTAGATGCATGAGTTCATGGTGGACACTGAAGGTATTTGTTCACGAGTGGACTACAATGGTCAGACAATTTAGTATGGAAAATCACCCATGGGTGATCAAAAAAGATAGAACTCGGGAGATGTGGGCACAAGCATATATAACAGGTCATTTTTTTGGGACACTATGAACCATACAAAGGTGTGAGTCATTGAATGCTTCACTCAGTATATATTTGAAGTCCAAAAAAACATATCTAGAATTTGTTTATTCCATTGATCAATGGATTAGTAGAATACGGACCAACGAATTGGAGGCTGATAATTTCAGTATGCAGACAATGCCTAAATCGGTAACGAGGTTGGATGACATTGAAAGTCATGTGGCTGCTGTGTATACGCGGGAATCATTCTCATTTTTCCAAGAAGAGCTGCAGCAGGTAACGTTATACCGTCTTCGTGAACCTATTACAGAACAAGGATTCACGCGGATATATTATTTAAGCAAGTATCTAGTACCAAGCCAAAGGGTGGAAGTAGTTTTCGATTCAGCAGCAAAAACCATTCAATGTTCTTGCCGCAAGTTTGAGACAATTGGCATGCTTGGTAGGCATCAAATTCATGTTGTGAAGCTTGAAGATATGTCTCGCATTCCAACATCTTTGATTATGCATAGACGGGCTCAAGATGCCAAACTATGTGCTCCATCATTTGTTAATGTTGATGTTGCACCTGAAATGTTGCAAATGGTACGATATGCTTCCCTCAGTTCTAGTTGTAGTAGAATGCGCTATGTAGCATCGAAAACGGCTTACTCATTTAATAAAGTCAAAAGTGAGATTAATAGATTGACTACAAAAATGGAAAAATTGTGTGAGCTCAATGATCGCGGATCTAAAAAATTGAGAATAGAACAAATTTGAGATCCAATTACAGTACGAACTAAAGGGAAAACAGCTGGAAAAAAGCATCCATCTTACAAAGTTAGAAAATGTGGGTATTGTAGACTGCAAGGACATACTAAAGTTACTTGCCCAAATTTGAAAATTGGAATGAGCAACAGTGGTCTTGAAAATAATTGTTATGATATTAATGAGGAGATGACATTAAACGCCTATACAAATTGCACTTTTGATAAGGTCAATTTCAAAAATCCTAATATGTCATGAATAAAATATAATAAAATGATATAATAAACATTGATGTTGATTACTGAATTGCCTTGTAACATGCATTTTCTATGACAGGAAGATGATCTATTTGCATACCAAAACTTTATACTAACAATGAATGTTGACGGCAATTGCAATATGCAAGTAATTATCTTGTTTTTTACTGCATCCATATATTTCATTTTAATGCCATAGCATGGGGATTGAATGATCATAAAGTCTCACATTTTCTTTAAAATATACAAAATGACACATTCTTATTCAACAATTATGAATCCAGACAGAATGAAGTGGTTGAATTAGTAAACATTTAAAACTGGTTTTGATCAGCAACTTAGTAAGTTCTGATTTCATTGCAATCAGCATATTCATTATATATTGTAACAGTTAATTTGTGCTGGATCCGCACAATGAAAGTTTGAGTAAATATGTACATATTTATAGTTGGTAACGTAATGGTACAACTAGAGTACAGCCAAATTGAATTAAATATTTGCATTACGCTGACACAATACAACTGATACTCTGAAAATCTCAATTGTCCATCTTCAGGAACTGTTATGGCATCACCTGTAAAAAAACAAAACATATACAGATCTACACAAAAAAAAAATTATTAGTTTCCCTTATCAACGGCAAATAAAATGCAATGGTAATGTTTGACAATTCCTTTCAATAAAGGGTTAGTAACTTACCACCATTGAAACACAGTCCCAAAGTGCAAACCATCGTTGCTGTGATCTAGGAACCGAGCTTATCAAAAAGTGGATGTTTCCTATTACTACGATAATGCACAAGCTGAGAAATCATTACCAAATAATTGAACCACAACCTAATCTTACAGAAATGAGAGAAAACTAGATGATCAACTATTTTTACCCCAATAACAAATCAATCATGCATATTATCAGCTTTAACGTGTAGTAAAAAGATGAACATATATATAATCATTTTAGGATTGTAAGCTTCCAACTGTTATCCATCGTACCCAGACTTGTCCAGCTGAACTAAAAATCAACCGAAAACCCAAAGCCTAGCACATCAATAATCAAAACTTGATCTTCGCAACATTCATCTCTGACTACTTCGTAGGAGGCATACTTTTCTGGAATTTAATGGCAGCATCACACACCTTTTTCCGTAAAGTGTTATCTTCATGGTTTATGATTTCAGAAAGACATAAAAATTTATCCCATTCCCCAACATGCTACATCGACCATACAATTACGTTATAGATTGTAATCAATCTCTAATCTTTGATTATAAAAATTATTCATAAAAAAATAGGCTTATCACAAGTGGATAGCTTGTAACATGTAGATGTTCCATGAAAGCAATAACGTACATTCCGCAGTCGTAACTGTACGTATTGCATACAGTCTCAAAGTGAGTAATCCTTTATAAAAGTCAACCAAAAGTAGACAAAAATATTGATTAATCAATATACTAACTGCGTTGGCATGAAACGTTGTTTGGAGCAACAATTTTTAATTGATCAAATGGGACCATTGGACTGCCAACCAATGATGTCATAACAGGATCCTCAAATAATTTTGCACAAGAGGAGATCTGTTTAAAGTGAACAACAAGAATTTAAAAATAGCTGTATAAACCAAAACAATTAAATAATAAAAAGTTCACATATGTCTGTAACAGAAATAATTTCTGTCTTTATAGTTTACCACATGAGTGACATCCGAAACTCTTTTTTTATTGCCTTCAGTGCGCGGAAGTGTATCCAATACTTTCGCTTCTTTGTCCAACATATCTATCACACACAAGTACCAGTGCTTGTTCATATTATTCATCGGTATGTAGAACTGTAATTATTAAAACCAAAATGACATTTGTTAGAAATTTTGCATTACGCTAATATTAGTTTCATAATTCGCGAAAATTATATTACAACTATATGTGTACTAAATGAAACAATATGTCCGTATAAAAGAATGAATATGAGGTAACCTTATAACAATCGCTTAGGGATCCTATTCGAATGAATTGTTGCTTAAAAAATTTCATGATCTCCGTTGCTGTGCAATCTTTTGACAAGAGACAAGTCTGCAACGAATAAAATAAGGTTACACTTCCTTCAAATCAATTGAAATTAACTTCTAACTTTACGACATCAATAGATACTTGCGTAAAATCCCGCAGGAAAATACCATCTCTTTGTAGAAATTGGGGTGGCTTTACAATCGCATGCGATGATCCACGGCACAAGGTCAATAATCTAGGAAACCTGAATGTAATTTAGCCCAATTATATACTACAAACTAAATGTTAACATTGGACATAAGAATAATATAGCACACTTACATTTGAAGTCACCTACTCTTTTGGGTGCAACGATTTAAAATCCTCAATTGTTGCAAACGTTATGCCAAAATGGACAATAATTTCAGTACAATATAAACCAAGTATGGCAGCAAATATCAGTTTCAAGAAATGTACCCTGAACCCAAATTTTTTTAAATAAAGATCTTATTACTTACTATTTATCGATATCGTTGTTCCAGATATAATTGCATAATGCATATTCAAGTTCCCCAATTTTCTTCGAGACTTTGACAATGGCCTTCTTTGCAGAAACCTTCAAATGTTTATTTAACGCAATAAATGGCATATAGTACTACTAATTAGTAATTAGCATCTTATACTTTTAGTATATATACCTTAAACCCATAATAGTATAATAAATATAATGAAATATGATAATATGGAAATCCAAAAAATAAGCACATTACATATCAAGATAATCTGAAGATCAGAAGTCCAAGCGTTCGAAAACGTTACAAAAAAAAGATAAAGGAAATATATGCTCTATAAAATGAGCATATTTTATGTACATGTAAGATAAGATTTCAAATGCTGTCGGACAAATGCAGTCTTGCGTAACATTTGTGCAAAGATCACAACAATGTTGATCTGGCACGCGTCACTATCTAACTAACAGCCGAGGCAAAAGTTGACCTTGACCTAATATTTTTTATTTTCTTGGGGATTTAACCCTATAATATGTAATGATATCAATCGACAAAAATATCAGCATATCTTAAAATCTAACTATCATTCATTTTCATATCAGGAAATATGTGTACCTTCTTTTTTCGTGAGGCAGGACAATCTGAGCTTGGATGTGTAATGGACACTGCACTTGGTGTACCAAAATCAGCATCTATTTCTTTCCCTTCCAAACCAATTTCAATGGGACAATCTAAGTCACCACCAACTTTTTTCAACTTGATGCTCTTCCTACCAACCTTACCCATCACTTTTTTCTCAATAGTTTTTTTGTTTAACTCAATGTCACCTATATTAGTCTTTGGGATTGATCTCTCTAAAACAACATTCATAGAATCCTTAATGGTGTCCACCGTGGAAGCATAATTCATAATGCTTGCATTCAT
>JBBYHM010279129.1:2586-26019 GCA_038381775.1 Adansonia rubrostipa | reverse complement strand
AGCAAGAAGCAAGATCACAAGAATCATGGAATGTTAAGATTAGAAATCATACCTTTCTCTCGTAGGGCATAAATCATAAAGCCTAGCTCAAGCTAGGGTTCATAATTCATCAGCCATTATACCATTTTTTTTTCTTTTCTTTCACAAAGAAGCACCATTGCATTGCAATTTTTTTTTTTAAAAAAAATTAAGTATCGGATTCGATTCGAAACCACAGTAGTTTAAGTCAACACCCTTTTTAGAATAAAAAAAACAACTATCAGTTAAAAGATTCAAAACATTTTTTTTTCAGATAAATTGTCCATGAATATGCCTTAGGTCATTATGGAGATGAAGCAGCTGCGCACCATTGAAACAGGAAAAGCCATCATTTAAAGAAAGAAAAAGAAAGTGTTAAAGGACTCGAGAATATTGTCATTATTAAATTAATTTTGAATGTGAATTATATTTTAAGATAATCTAATAAATTTACAGGAGGATTTGTTCCACTAAGCAATATTTCTTTTTCACCAAATTTTAAAATTTTTGACGGCATAAATTAAAAACTAATAAATTTTTTACATGTATCAAATCATAATTAGAGCTGTTCTTGAATATGATAGTCTATCTTGTTATTCTTTTTATCGGTCAGGTTAGGGTAATCTTTTTAATAGTTTGAGAAGTTGGCTAGAATTATTATTTATATAATAATTTTTTTATTTAAATTTAATTATAAATATTAATATTATTTTTTAATATTATTTTAAACAATTATATAAATTAGAAAGCAGTCTGCCTCAATTCGAACCTAAATAAAGAAAAAATAATTTTTAAATTATAAGCCAAACTTATTCGATTTATAAACAATCATAAAACTTTACGTTTTTTTTTTCTATTTAATTTTTCTCTTGTTAACTCATTTTGTTTTTTCTTTTTCTCTCCTTTCAAAGGAAAACAAAATAAAGCCTTGTTTTTTTTTTTTTTCCTCCCCACAATTCTCCTTACAGCACCTTGTTTTATTGGATGAGGAAGGTGAATATAGGGCATAACTTGAGGCTCCCTAGTCAAGGTTTGCAGACTTGAATCAGCATCTCAGAGAAGCAAATTTTCATGATGTATCATATACATCCCATGTGAGGGGAGCCCATGTGTTCCCTTTTCTTTTTTTCAATTCAAAACAACAAAAGAGATATATATATATATATATATGTATGTATAAAGCGATGGACCCTGCCATTTTCAAGCAGAACGTACTAATTCATGTCGAGTAGTATCATTAAGTTTACATTTATGAATGATCTATTTTTGCGAACTAATTATGGTATAGTTTTCTTTGGATTAAAATTGTTTCAAACGTAAAATCTTCAAATTGGAGCAAAATTGTCAAACAAATGCAGAAACAGTAGTAGACATATTTACGTTGACAATCCAGAGCGAATAACTGATTTCCCTGTTTGGTAGGTAGGGTTTTAGATTTTTCTTACACAGTCACATAAAAATGTTCTTCCCCCTATTAGCATATCTTCTTGCTGGATTGGCTGGTTCATGTCACGGATGCTGGTTCCATAAATGCAAACAATCGAAATTAATTCAGAACCATTAGGCCAGCGCAGCTGAACAGTCATGATTTTGGACAAATGGAGAAACGATATAAATTTTTATCATCTTTTTTTTGTTCAATTCAAAATCCCCAGATTGATTGGGTAAATAACGACAATAATCCGCATACAAAAGAATCTCGTATAATTTCTGAAACAAAACTGAAGAGTATTTATCAATGTTAGGGGCTGAAATATTTGTATTCCGCGCCTTAATTCCTCCACTTGTTGTGGCTTAATAATGCAGTTTATTCGCAAATGAAAGTCTTTTATTAGAAGGGCAAAGAATCTAGTAATGGATAATAGAAAATTAGTCAATTAAGGTGATAACAAGAGGCAAATGAAACCTCTTTTATGATGCCCTGGGAATCAATTCTTCACCCTTAAAGAGCAAGGATGTTTTTGGTGGGTCTTTTTATTTGAAAATTTTTTTCATCAGTCCTTTTTCGTAAAAAAAGGCTTGGGATAAGAGAAAAATTATAGATACTAAAATTCAAGCTTTAAATTGACAAAGTATCAACTTTAAAATTAATTACAAAAATCAATTGAATTAAATTTCATGTTCATTATATCAAGTACTAATTATTCGAAAATATTGAAATTATTAAACTCAACCGTGGATAAATGATAAGTGCAAATAATACATTTGGCAATAAACCTAGGATGGGTGGAATGCAAAAAGATTCCCTCCCTTACATTGGCACTGCACACCACCCTCATATTTTAGATTGGATTTCTTTTACTTTTCAGTTAAAAGCATAAATGGTAGTTTTCCTAAGGTAGGCTTGCTTTTTTTTCTTTTTAAATAGGAAAAAAAAAAGATAAAGATAAACTTTTTGAGCGCCTTTATCACATGTCAAAACAAAACCCCAATTAAATCTAGCAGTGTGTACTGCTAATTGCTATGGCCGAGTGGACGGCGAGGTTTGGTGGGGAATTGAATGGCAGAGGAGATGACACAGAGGGCAACTTTCTGCCCATCCCCCCCCCCTTCCATTTCATCGCATTTTGGCAAAGAAAATCTTTCATGTTTTCCTGGGAAATTAAGTTTGTTTTTGTCAGCTTCCTGCTACTATGACCACTATGTAATATTTTAATGTCAAACGAAGATTGCTTGATGTTGTCTCACAGTTCGAAAGTTGATTTATGTATGAAATTATAATAGTTTAAAATTTGAGTCTCGACGTGTGATGCATGTTAAACAACAAATTAAACACAATAATAATATATAAATAAAATATTAATAAATAATTAAATCTTTCTTTGCATGTCAAAATTCTTTAATCTCTCTCTTCTTATTGATTTCGACTTTAAAAAAATATATTAATAACAATGAAGAAACCTTAATTTTAAAAAAATATTAAATTATTTAAAGTTTAAATATCTGATTCGATGATTATTGTATGTATTGTTAATCCTTTTTAAAAAATAAAAAAAAATATTAAATAAAAGTATTAAAAATATGAAAAGTACTAATTAGTTTAACTATAAATTCTTTACAATATTTGTATTAGGAACTCGGGTCATCTTAGAAGGAAAAGACTTAGTTCCCCTCTCAGATTAATTCAAGTGAGACGTTACATTTTGACTTTTTTTCCATGCTTGCTATTTGAATAGACTTTTATACTATAGTTTTTTCTAATCTTACTTTGAAAATATTTTGCTAACCAATAGATAATAACCTCACTTGATGTTTCTTAGGATTAGGGTTATGATTTAAATAAATAATTTTTTAATATATATTTTGAAAAAAAAAATTGTTACACTTGCAATTAATTATTGAATTAAGGAAGAATTGCCTTAAAGCATGCAATCCTTAATGAACATAGAAGAACTTTAATTTAAAAGTTAAAACTAGCGTTCGATTTGATTACCCGATTTTAGATTTATTTGGTAAAAAAAAGGAAAAAATAAACATAAAAAAACTTGTTAATTTAATAATTAAGCTGTAAAATAAAAAAATTATTATAAATTTTATTCATTGAATTAATAAATATATATTCTTCATCTAATAAATATCATATATACTAAAAAATTTGATTATAATTATAATCCATATAACTTGTTCTAATAATAAAATTTTTTTTGGCAAAAAAAAATCAATTTTTATATGAACAGAATTATGTGTTTCAAAATTAATAAAGAAATTAAATATCTCTGTCACTAAAAACTTTACAGCGCAATAAATCAGTCACAAAGGTTGTATTATCCTTATCCCCTGTTTGCGACAGGGAAAAAGAAAAGGAAGGAAAGAAGGAAAAATGGTTCGGAGACAAATAAACTGCCAAACAAGGAAAAGTGGGAAACAGACTGAAACGGCAAAGTCAAACGGGAAAGAAGTCTGGTTTTATGGCAGCCTTATACCTATTTCGTATGACAAAGGAAGAAGAGTCTTCCTAAAACAGCGTACAAATCATCATACAGCTAGAAGCTTTGATTCCTTCTCTGCAATCTTTTTCTTTTAATATTAAAAAAGCAATAAGTTTTCTTATCCTTTCACAAAAAAACTTGAAAATATTGTCCTGTTGAGTCCAACCCTCCCCATCTCTTTCTTGCTTTCTTTTCACCTTCATTTCTTTATTCAATTGCTTGTGCGACCTAATAAAGGGCCCCTTATAACGAGAAGAGGAAGAAGAGCCACAACAAGAAGAAGAAGGAAAGGAAGAGGGAAAACATTAAAACGAAACAGAGTTCTTTTGGCTGATACCAGCTCCATCCAGCAGCAGCAAGACCATATTTTAGCCTTTGAACTGATCCTTTTCCCGGTGATTCTTTAATACCCAGTTCTTGTTTTTGCCTTTTCTTTTTTTTTTTTGCTTTGAGGGTTTTAGCTTTTAGGGTTGTGATTTAAAGGGTTTTTCTTTAACCATCTTTTTTGGGTTTCTGATGTTGCAGACTTTAAATTTGGAAAGAAGGTGACCAAGCATTCGATGCCGAGGAGAAATTAGTAAGGCAAATTAGAGGTTTTGCAGAATTTTTATTTTCTATGGGTTGGTTGTGCTGCTTTCCTTCATCTCAGGTAAAACATAATTCTTTATTTAAGATTTTTTCTTAATGATCCCATATTTGTTGGGTAAATAAAACTTAATTAATTGTGACGATGCTTGGAGGTGTTTATGGATTGGTTTTGTTTTTATTTTTGAGATTATGTTTGCTTGATTTCAGTAGGTTTCTTGCGTGAGCTAATTAGGAGTTATGAATTTGGGTTGCAGGAAAGGTTCTACTGAGATTAGAATTCAATAACTCTTCTGCTTTTTGTGAGGATTTGGTCATTCATGTTAGATGTGTTTTTCGGGTCACAAGTAGTTTTCATAAAGACTCCCTAATAATGAACTCTCCAGCATCGAGTCATGGATATATTATTTTTCACTTTAAGATCATATTGCTGAACCCGGTTCTACGATTTGTAGAGTGGAGTAAAAGGAAAAGAATGTTTCTAACTTGGTAAACTATTTTACATTTGTTTTTTTTAATAAAATTTTGTACTCAGTTTAGATTGTAATTCATATGTGTGCAGCAGTTTGTACGGTATATTTTGTTTTATCTCGTTGCTCAACAGCCCTGTGTAATAAGTTTATGATATGGACATATGGTTATATATAGGTTAATTATGAACTGTCAGTGCACAGCTTGTTTAGAATGGAAACTTGAATGAACTTTCTATGCAAGAACTGCTTAGAATGAGTTCTAAACTTTGGTGGTTAGTGCAGCATGTTTGATTGTTTTGAAAACTGGATTAGTATGTGGTTTCTTTTATTTTCCGTTAAGCAATGTGGCTAATGTGGTTTACAAGGAGATTAATTGTTCTTATTTTATCTCTTTTAGCTTGGAGGAGGGCGTTCATATTCTAGTTCTGGTAAGGGGAAAAGCCATGAGGGTATGATAAAGTTTGGTTTCAGCCTAGTAAAGGGGAAAGCTAATCATCCTATGGAGGATTATCATGTCGCTAAGTTCATGCAGATTCAAGAGCATGAGTTAGGGCTTTTCGCTATCTACGATGGTCATCTGGGAGATAGTATTCCTGCCTACCTACAGAAGCATTTGTTTGCCAATATCCTAAAGGAGGTGGGATATGCCTTTATCGTTTTTAAAGGGGTAATTACATGGTTTGGTTTGTTACTTTCTAGCCAGCATATGCTTACATTTTCACACTTGTTATAGGAAGAGTTTTGGGTTGACCCGTCCAGAGCCATCTCTAAAGCTTATGAGAAAACAGACCAGGCAATTCTTTCAAATAGCTCAAACTTGGGTCGTGGTGGATCCACTGCTGTAACTGCAATATTGATAAACGGAATTAGGCTATGGGTGGCAAATGTTGGAGATTCACGTGCGGTTCTTTCAAGAGGGGGTCAAGCATTACAGTTGACCACTGATCATGAACCAAACACTGAACGAGGCAGCATTGAGAACAGAGGCGGATTTGTCTCAAATATGCCAGGTCTTTTACTGCAGCCAATTTTTAGAAGTTAATTCTTTGAGCTCATGCACATCTAGTCATATATGTTAATAACTCGTAACAAATTTTTTGGCAAGATTAGTTGACTGGTCAATCTGCTGATTATTTTTAAGTGGTTTTGCAGCTTCTAATTCTTAAACACTTTTGTGTAGGAAGTTCCTAAAAGAACTTGTTATCTAAAATAGCTTATTTCAACTTTACTATATACGCATTTCTAGCTCTTTGCAATTCCTAATAAGTAAATGCTTATGTCCTTGTAGTTTCAATCCCCGGTAAGACATCAGCAGTTCGGTTAGTTAATCTATGTACCAAGAATACATCAATTACATTGAAAGGATTGTCTTGTCATCACCCTGACTAGTGTGTACTTCTCTTCTTTTTTTTCTTCCGTCTTTGGGTTAAGTTGAATAAAGGCTGGTGGAAATTCTGATGGAGGCTAATGTTTAATTATCGGTTGAATTTATTGATTATTGCTAAGTATTTTTTAGCTTGTTAAATCAGTTAAGATGATAGGCTGATTTTCTCTTGTTGCTGCCTGCCAATTGTAGGAATTAGTTAAGATTTCAGTTACCGGTCTTCTTTCATAACTCCATTCTATCGTCTATTTAGCTTTTAGCCTCCCCGCGCCTTGTCGGTCATGGGGAGAGATCATCTCTATCAGTTTTTTTGACCTCGTAGGAAACTCTAAAGTGTTAGCCTTTCCTTTTTCACCTCAATCATCAAGTGAAGTTCTGTACTCTGTTTTATGTTCCTGTTCCTTGTTTTATAACAATTTAGGGTCTCTTAAGTCATGTCTTGTATTGCTTATGAAGTACAAAAGGCATTAGGCATAGCAAAGCCATTACAAATGTGGAAACTGTCCTTATTTTAAGTTACGATAATGACTTCTGTTAGTATGATTGCTTTACTCTAAAAATTTAGATAATGGGCTTCCTTTGTATTCAAAATCTTGATTTTGATCTTGATGACCGAAAAGGAAACTGCAAGTCGCCATTATTTTGTATATATTTTATTATTTTGCTTCTTATTTGTTGGCCGCTGAAATACTTGCTGAAGATACCAAAAAGAGAAATCAAGGCCTGAAAACATCAGTTCACCTAATTCTAATCCATTGAGGTTTCTACTGTTGAGTAATATTAAGGTCTTGTTATTATTTGGTTAATTTAAATGCATCATTTTCCTAGCGTAAAAATGGACCTTGAATTGAGTATCGAGAGGAACTTCATTTCTAATTTGCTAATATGATGTGAAGGATTAATTGGCATGGATAACTCACCAATTGGCAATTTTGCAGCTTTAATGAGCAATGATATCTGATATATTTTCCTTAACTGTTGTATGCTTTGACGTTTCTTGTTAGTTGAGAGGAGAGGGGAAAAAGAAAAAAAAGATGCTGGGAGGTTGGCTGATGTTGGTGAGATTGTTAAATTTGCTGTTTTCGCATGCTTATCAGGAGATGTTCCTAGAGTTAATGGACAACTGGCAGTTTCACGTGCTTTTGGGGACAAGAGCCTTAAATCGCATCTGCGATCGGATCCGGACATTCAAGACACCACCATAGATAACAATACCGATATTTTAGTTCTTGCAAGTGATGGTCTTTGGAAGGTAAAAACATTTTGCTTTGATATCTCCTCATCCTGCTGCATGCTTATTACCTTCTGTTGTGCAAATATAAAGAATTACTCAGGATGCATAAGCTGGAAATAGTTCTGTAGGAGTTATTTTTCCTTTTGCGTATGCTTAATCCAGGTGATGACTAATCAAGAGGCTATTGATATTGCAAGAAGGTTTAAAGACCCGCAGAAGGCTGCAAAACAACTAATTGCTGAAGCTGTTAAAAGAGACAGTAAAGATGACATATCTTGTGTCGTTGTTAGATTTAGAGGATAGAACTGTTTAGATCATATAGATCGTAATGCTCTCCCGTTGCAGTATATACCTGAAATAAGAGTTTGTTTACTCATGACAGGATGCCAATTTGTGGATTAGACCAACATGAAAATACATACCTGCGTGGGGTAGTAATCCTTGAAGGTCTATGGGGATTTAGGATTGCAATTTATGAAATTAGTCAAATGCCAAAATATAGGATTTGCCCCATGTAAATTCATTTTATCAATTAGGTTCTGATGTTTTGATATTGTTTGATTTCTTTTTATGAAGGTGATTAGGAATTGAATGTATATTGTTTTAATCACATGAAATTTCCCACGTATTGTGTATAGATGAAGTTGGCTTTGATTGTGACTGGAGGAATTTTCATGGTTTGTGGTTCAATTTAGTTTAACCTTGAACGCCTTATTTATCTGCCATGTTTGTTTGAAGCTGGCCGTTTGACAGTTAGAGCCTGACCTGGAAATCAGGTACGCAAATACATCCGTGGAGATTTCTTCTTATTTATAGTTGGCTTTTGATCAAAGCTTGGTTCTTTCACCTGAATTGGGAGTTTTTTTTTTTTTTTTTTGGGTTACGTTGGGTTTACTTTGCTTCAATTCTACCTTACTTGGTTACCCTCTTATTGAAGCTTTCATTATTGATTTCAATGACTTCAACAAATCTTCATAACAATTAGTCAAGGGTGGGAAAACTCAGATTGGATAAAGATAATTATAGTTAGGTATGAATTGGTCTAAAAGTCAAGAAGCTAGGAGAAATACCCCAAAAGGATGGGACGGGATGGGTCCAAGAATGACGCTGAAGCAACCACAGCTGGCGCAAGGTTACTCAACCATTTTTGGGTATACTTCTCCATGGTTCACTATAGTTATATCTCAACAACTCCGGGGTTCCTGTGTTTCTTAGTTTTTCTTTCTGATGAAAATAGTTTTGTTTTAGCAACAATAAAGTTGATTTGGCCTTACAAGTGAGAAACATATTTCTCACGTTTCTTTTTCAATCACTATGGTAAGAATCAAATATGTTCATTCATTGTCGGTTTGGTTAGGTTCTAATTCTTCAAAATCATAGCTTTAGCCTTTCAAGAGTGGGGGTTGATCTATTCTTATATTATATAACGCAACCATGGCCAGAGCTGCAATTGAATATTTTGTGGACTCGAACTACGGAAGGCATCAAACTTCAATAATTTGCAGAAATCCCAGAGCCTTAAGAAGCCTGCAATAAACAGATACCATGGCCATTTTTTTGGTTAAATTTAAAGAATTTGCATTCTCTGGGGGGGGGGGGGGGTGGAATTTCACAAGGAAAATGGACGAGGCAAATGGCAATGGCATCATGGAATTAAATAAAAATCTACCGCCTTCAATTATTGGATGTACAGCACTTGCGTTTGTTGTTTTTATATAATTCATAAAGAGAAAGAAAAGAAGATAAGAATAAAAGAAGGTTGCAATAATTGATAGTACTCAACGAATTATGATGAAGTTGATTAGGCCCCAAAAAAGAGTGCCCAAATGGATGTTTGAAATTAAATAACTGACCCGTACCATGAAATCGGCATAAGCTTACACCACAAATATCAATTCCTTTGTTTCGAAAACTTCCTCTGAAGAAAATGAATATGAAATTGGACCTCTTAGTTATGACCAAATCCAAGCAAGGGGTCAAGCACAAGTGTGATTATAAATTGAAGGAAGAAGCAATAAGCGTAAAGCTAATCCCACATCATTTAGCAACAGATGGAAAAACAAGCTAAAGACAACACAAAATTTGAAACACATAAGAAAATAGAGGTCGTAAGACCATAAAATAACATATTCAATGACATGTCTAAACAGAAGAGAAAGCAGAGTAACAGTCAGCCTGCAAGCATCTAGTGAACAAATTGATACAAGCCATAGGTCACAAATCCTGGTATTACTAGGAGTTGAAAGGAAGTCGCCGTAGCAGCAAACCCTTTCCTACCTCAACAAACCCGGTCTTAAAAGAATTCTCGTCCATACAATTAACTCTGCAAAGATAGGAATAGTATTTGAAAAAAAGAAAGAAAAGTTAACTGTTGAAAGCATGAGGAAAGAGTGAGAAAGCAACTAAGATTTGCACCACCAAAGACATCTAACATACCAGAATAAAAGTTACCAGATGATCAATTGATCGGTCCAACTTAAAAACTGCTCAAATTTTAACATTTTCTTACCTCTGCCTGAGGTTCATCTCCTTTTGATTGCTCACCTGGAATATCATTCGCAAAAAAGGAAAGTGTCAGCGTCAGAAAATAAAAATAGCTAATTCCAGAAGGTGATTAGCTGGAGGAGGTTATGCTTCTTGAAACTAGCCGTGTGTGTGTGTGTGTGTGTGTGTATAATCCAATTGGACAATAAGCAAACCATAGCAATTAAAATGTTAAGATACACATATTCACTTACTAAATCATAGACAAACACATATGCAAAGCATTTACCTCCTTCCTCTGGCAGATCTGAGGTCCACAAGGTGAGATTATCCCTGAGAAGCTGCATAATTAGGGTGCTATCCTTGTAAGATTCTTCATTAAGGCTATCAAGCTCAGCAATAGCCTCATCAAATGCTTGTTTAGCCAGATGGCAAGCCCTGCTCAGATTTTGCATCACCTTAGTTAGAAACTTGCTTGCTAAAGTGGAACTAGTGTCAATAACTCCGTGCTTCATCTATAATTATTAAAATAAGTAAACAAAAAACCATGACTATTGAGGAAACTGTTTCTGAAATTAGAACTAAATGAAAGGAGATATTAGTTGATAAACAAAAAATTTTGAAGTGGATTACATTTATGTGTATGTATAATTACGAGAGAGAGAGAGAGAGAGAGAGAGAGAGATGGATTCTAACCTCTCAGCAGAATTTAATATCTCATAGTAGAAAACAGAGAAGTTCAAAGCCAGGCCAAGTCTAATTGGGTGAGTTGGAGGCAAATCTGTGCTTGCAGTAGCGGTGGCAGCCTACAATATAAATAATAATAAAAACCGATTAACTTCATAATAGGGCCTACGAGGGGTAAGAAGAGAGAGAGGGGAAATAAAAAGAAAAAAGGGGGGGTGAGAAGCATTACACACACCTCATAAGCCTTAAGCGACTGATCAGCAGCTTCTTTGCGATCATCTCCTGTTTTAAATTCTGCCAAATAACGAAAATAATCTCCTTTCCTGTTAAAAGAAAAGGAAACAAGTAAGGATATATTCACAACTATTGCCTATAAAAACACATAGGTAAGTAAGATAATCCTCACATCTTATAGTAGAAAACAGTGGATTCTCCCGTCGAGGAAGATGGAATGAGATGCTTATCAATGATGGATAGTATATCATAGCAGATCTTCGAAAGCTCATCTTCAACCCTCTGCCTGTACTCCTTTATCCTCTTCACATTTTGTTCATTACCCTTAGCCTCCTCCTTCTGTTCAATTGAAGACAATATACGCCATGATGCCCTTCTCGCTCCAATCACATTCTTATATCCCACAGATACCAGATTCCTCTCCTCCACGGTCAGTTCAACATCCAACTTAGCAACACTCTTCATGGCCTCGACCATCTCTGAAATAACAAGGTTTTTTTTTTTTTTTTTTCAAGAACTCAAAACAGATTTCAAATGAGCTAAAATCCCAACAAATCATAAGATGAGTCAAACAGATAAAAGCGATTAAGGTTCAAAAGCCTTGTCACTAAGTTTTTAGTTTTGCATGCTTTCGCTACTTTTACATAAGCAATAACCTAAAGATCTAAACACATTTCAAACATAAAGAGTTCGCATGAAAGTAAAGTCAAGCATTTTGTTAATCCACCAAGTTTTAAACTTTAACCAGCCAAAACAATAGCAATTGCTTTCGTCTCAAAACCAACATCTTTGCGCCTAGATAACCTGATCTCGTTTCCTTTATTATCAATATACCGCTAAAACAAAAAAACCCTTTCTAAACTGTTTTAGTTTCAACCTCAACTTCATTACATGTTTTCAGCATATCATCAAATCAAAACTAAAGCCTCTACTTTCCTCTACAGTACAGATCATTAATCTAAAAAACCAAGTAAGAAAAAGGCAAAGATAAAAATAAATCTGCCTACTAAATCAGAGAAAATAAAGGATTTAAACAAATCCTCCTTCATGCATTGGAAAAAAATAATAAAAAAATTCATAAATAAACAGCTAGATCTCCCCAGGAAAAAAAATACATGAACAAGAGATTTATTATGCATATTTAAGGATTAAAAATTAAAAAAATTACCGTCATATCTCTCAGCTTGCTCGGCGAGTCTTGCCAAGTAAACTTGTTGCTCTCTTTCGATGCTCATCGCTTCTTTCTCTTCTCTGTCTGTCTCTCTCTTTGAGTCTTTGCTCTTTAGGTTTTGCGGTTTGGGAGAGTTGGGGGAGTAAGGAAGGAAATAAAACTGCCTTTTAGGAATGCATCTGACCGTTGGATGTGGGTTTCTAGAAAGGCTGGATCGACAGTCCAAATTGAGTTTTGCTGCTGGGGACTTCGAAGGAAAAGTTGAAATGTTGGTGCGGGTGATCTGAGGGATTCAGGAGAAGTTTAGGCCGTTGGATTAACGTTTTATGGATCTCATGATGGGGCGGGTACGCGATGTTGACAGGGACGACGACCGATGTTAGTCTACTGGGGTCCACAATTGTTTTTCTTGATGACTTTGTCAGGTTTATTGTTTGCAGTAATCCAAATGTCAACAAATATTTTTATTCATTTTTTACTTCAAAAAAAATTGTTATTTTTAATTTCATTATTTTTATCTAATTTTATTTGGAAAAAAAAGGTAAACTTTCCAACGACGGAGGTGCCAAACTAATCAGCAGCTTTTCCCGCTACAGTATCTTCATTCTATGCCTAAATTTTCTCACCAACCAAACAAGCTTTTTGGTGTTTTTTTTTTTTCCCCCTCTTCGAAACCCAACCCAGCATTCCCTCTCTCTTTATCCTTCGCGGTCATAGAGATCAACATTACGCCACTTTCGTTCTTGATTTAAGATGGCAAATTCCGGTGACGATTTCTCTCAATTCGATATATAAAAAGAGGCACTTTTTTTTCTTCAAAAAAAAAAGTATACTTTTTCAAACTTAGTTATTCAATCTTTTAAAAAGTTTAATGCTTATTTTTGGTAGGAAAAAGACAACCTTGTTGTGGAAGTAATTAGTTACATACTGTATAAAACAATCGAGAATTCAGGATGTCCAATTAAAAAGGGAAGAGCTTTCTCAATCGGTTACTAAGAAGTTATCGTCCCTGTGCTCCCCCTGCGTAAGAGGCTAAAAATGGGTATAATTACTTATGTATAACAAGTTTTTTAAATAGTTTTACATAGCCTTGTTGCTCTTGATCAGGCACTGCTTGTCTCTCTGATAAAATTTATTTTCTCATGTAAATTTGATTTGGGAAATTTGCATGAATACAGCTCTGATGAGCATTCCCTTTCCCTTTCCATTATTAGAATTGTATTTGTAAATGTCATAGGTGTTGATTAGAGATCATATACTCAACGTTATGTTGTTGCTCTAATGTGCAAGTATCTGCAGTGCAATACAGCTACAAGGAAAATTTTCCTTACCATTAATAATTTGTATTCATTATGATCATGTCTTCTATTTATGTGAATGTTACGGACACTGATTAGAAATGATAGATCCACTTCTTGTTGGGTGCCATGGAAACCAAGTGACGTGTAGTGGAACCATGAACTTTCTATAATAAAGCGTTTTCATGATTATTTGACTTTGCTATAGTGTCACTGTGTCACTTACGAACTTAAGTTCACATTATCATTATTGGTGGTACTGACGTCTGGGCAATTCTTGTGTTGGCAGATGTAGGAAGACAGATATTCACCATGAATATCGCATAATGCCCTATTATTACCGAGTAAGCAGATATAGATATTTCAAGTAAAAGCGAAGTCAAAAATTTTATGTAAGAAAATTAAAATTAAAATATAAATTTTTAGTGAGATTAAAATAAAAATTTTATTATTTTTTATCTTACAAGTACTCAAAATTTAAGAGCCGAGAAGGGCCACTACGAGTGCCGAGGAGGGTCGAGGCTCTTGCCTGCCCGCTTGTCTTCACCTCTATTGCAAAGCTAACTGCATTACACAGTGAAGCTTAGTTCCTCATCGGATGTTTTTTATTCTCCTGCAGTAAGGTTTAGGGGCCTTTCAGCGCGTACGATGGTGTTTTTGTTCACTGTTTAGCCCGGCATACTCCTGTCTGCCATTTATGTACGACCAAGATAGGGACAAAGGATTTTTTATTTCTATAGCTTAATCTGGTTGATGATGGAATTTGGGAAGATTGATTGACGGCATCACTGGTTCATTTTGGTTGGACATTATCTGCACAACATATTTGCCGCAAGTGGATTAAAGTTGGTGTTGATACCATAATAGGCTGTCTTCTTTACCCACCGTAGGATTTTGCTTTGCTAACAGATTTCTTTCAAGTTCCAAATAATCGGCCCACCCATAGTGTCCCTGGTAGATTTAAATGAGAACGTTGAAGTCAAAAAACAACTAGCTGACAAGATTTTGCACTTTAAATAATAATATAGCATATAATTTAAGGCCTACTTTTGTTAAACACAAGTTGCAAATGCTTTAATACAGCCTAATGGCTTATGCTAGATGTCGGCCACATCAATAGTCAAATAAATATTCACAAGTTTTGCAGTGCCTCTTATGGGCAAAGATGTATTCTAAGTCATATTAACAAATGAAAATAACTGACCAAGTCAAGATACAATAATATGATTCAAATTAAACAGCAAATTTGGAGTAGAGAAAATCTGAGGAAAAAAAAAAATAAGGCTTCCAAGTGAGTGCAGCCAAACTTTTCAAGGAATACAAAACCTCTGTTTCACACCAGCTAAAGAGTCAGCGACATCCGGTTATTGGCACAGCATGGCTTGTATTGGCATCGCCAATTGAAACGGTTGCAAGGGATTTAGAGGCCCATGCCCTAGCATTCATCGCGCCTTGCAAATTGCTTCTCTTGCAAGGTTCCTTCAGGGAATTAAACAACTGAATTGCTCGCTTCAGATAGGCCAAAGGATGTCCCAACAAACTCCCCAACTTCACGTTTCGAACGAGCAATCTCCAAGTGAACTGAGCAAATAAAAGCAAAGTTGGATACAGTAGGTAAAAGAATCTAAAAAGAACAAAAGTGGTAGCCAGAGCCAAATAGGTCTCTTGTCGAAGTATATTCTCAGGCGATCTTGCCCATGGGAATGGGCAGCTTTCTGGTTCAGTGCTATTATGCTTCTCATGATTTGAAAAGCGTCCAATTTTGTCCAGTGATTTTTTATCCACAGATTTGTTCTTAATACCTAGAACCATGTAACGCCTTCATTAGAAAATTAAACAAGGGGACTAAGAATAATCAAGAAGAAGTCAAAAGAAACAGTTTAAAAGTAGATAGCAAAGCAAAAATGTTAGGCAGGTTTTTCATAGCCTTCAGATATAGAATGTCAATAAAAACCATCACACTTTCGTTTCACTCAAACTCTCCATTTTAACCATGAAAGCATCACAAATAATCATTACTTGGTTGGGGAATTGTTGCATTTTCTGTAAGGAAGCATGTGGGGGAGAGAGGGGGGACAAGGAGAAGCTGTAAAGTCATTAAAGCCCACGCAAAGAACAAAAAACAACTTCAGGTTGTGTCCGGATTCTGGAATTTGGCATATAGGATTCGCAGATAATGGTATAGGTAATAGGATAATACAAAATTGATGAGTTAATCGTCTTCATTGAACTTATTTTATCTCATTTTGAGTCATCCTATCCATATAGGATTATAAAATCTTCTGAAGATAAGTAGGACTACAATAATCCACATGGATAAGATTATGTGTGATAAGACAGGTACATTTTAGTCTTTACATAAACCAACGTAAGAAAAAAAATGCAGACGGTGTACTGCTCAAAACCATATTGTCAACCTTATCCTAGAAAATCCATGATCTTATGCACTAAACACAACCAAATGCATGAGCGATTGAGAGTCAGACATGTTTATTACACAGCTTCAAAAAAAAAAAATAACATAAAAAGGAAGAAAATGAAGAATGAAAAACAACATACAGAAGTACGCCGTTAGAGAAAACATATGAATGAAATTATCTCTGTTTTCAGACTATTAAATAAATCAACTCAACATAACATAGATAACCATTGTCGGAAAAATTCAAAAGTTGCACAACAAAGGCCTTACCAGTGACATCACCATAGAATGCACCAAGAGATTTGAAAGACCGGTTTCCATGATAATGTACACGCATTGTAGAATTTAAAAGGAAAATAGTAGGAAATCCATGAACTCCATACTTAGAGAGTATGCTGAACAATCACCAGCACCATTAATTAGTTTAACAAGATATATAATCATAGAAAGCAAATACCAAACGACAGATACTTTTTCACAAACCTTGGCCTGACAGTTGATTCTTCGATGGCAAAATGGGGGATGGAAGGGTAGGAGGAAGAAAGGATAGAGAAGCTAGGTCTAAAAGACCTTGAAAAGGGGCACCAAGACGCATAGAAAAGCACTGCTACATAATCATGATTGTTCTTGTGAACCATGTTAAGCGCCTTTTGCAATGAAACCTCATCTCCCTTCACAATGACAAAGAGCAAGAATTAAAAATTGTACAACCAAAAAGCAAATATTAATATTGACTTATTTCAGAACTGTTAGTACATTTAGACCCAATGCAAGATAAACAAAAATATATATATAAAACCTTACGGAAATTTAACGGTAGGCATATCTCCATTTTCACTAGGATCATTACTTGTCTAGACAATTTATATTAAAAGGCAGATTTGAACGAATAAAATTAAAAAAAAAATCAATGTAAGATATTTATTAGCTCATAATAATAGGGTATTTTCTATAAACCCACCTGAAAAGATAGGATTCTAGCTTTCTAAAGGATATTTACTCTGAAAACCCTAAATCCGTTCCTCCTAATAAATATAATATCTTGCAGCATATTTGTCAGCTTATAACTTCAAATTAAAAAAAAAAAAAACTAATAATTTTCCAAACTTAGTACGGAATCGACACGATATATAAATAAATTTGAAAGGGAAAAACGACCAGATGAACAGAAAAAAAAAAAATTCTCAAGGTACCTCGATAACACTAATGAAATCGATAGATTCACTGAAATCAGAGTTAATGAGACAGTAGGAGTCTTGAAAGTCAAAGATCGCGTCGGAAATGGAGTCCTTGGGACATAATGGAACCCTGACGGGAAAGGAGACGGCGCATGTTAGTCTCCCCCACAAAAGCAAAATTAGGATCCCCGTCTGCCATGACTCCCAACCCATCAACGACCGAAAACGAATTGCGAATTTACACAAAATTAAAAAAAAAAAAAAAGGATCGCCAAAAATTTGCATAAAAAATAAAACCCTAAAAAGGGATTTCAGATATTGAAACGGCAAAGGAGAAAATAGGGATGAAAAACGGTTGCATTGTAACAGATAAGATCAATTACCATGGGTTTTTTGTTTTATAATTTGGCTTTTATTATTTTTGGTTAATTTTGGAAACGATCAAATTAAGCCAGAAAGAGCCGAAGCAAAAGCAAGGTTTTTGGCCAGAGATTAACAGTAAATAAATTTATAATATAAAATTTACATAGTGTTTTATTTTAAAAATTAGAGTAAATAAAAAGAATAAAACTAATATTTTGTTTTAGAATTTCTATTGTTTATTTTATTTAATTATTAAAATCTGGTTTTTGGAAAAGAGGAAGAAAAGGGAAAAGAAAGAACAAGCCCAGCGACCGCGACAGAGGAAGCACAAGAAGAGGAGGAGGAGAAGGATGTGAAGAACTGAAGATGATGATGATGGTTCGATGATACTGTTGCGCTAGAACGCTACTTTGTTCTTTATTATTTTGTTAGGATTCATTTTTTTCTTTCCCATTTGGTCCTTTGTTTTTTGACGGTCGCAGTTGTCTTCACTCCCCTTGTCCTAACTTAGTGCTCCTATCTTCCTTACATATATATATATATGTACAATAATTTTTTAAATTATAATATTTAAAAAATTAACTGAAAATTTAATATAAAATATGAAATAATTTAAACTCAAAATTAGCGTCGTTAATTGAATCTATTATAGTTAACTTCCATCCAATTACATGCTAACATAAAACTAATGTAATCACTATAAAAACAAAAGTGTATTCAAGTGAACGTCATTAAATACCCTTGAAATAAATATTTATTTTTGAAAAGTTTTAAAATAAATATTCTTGCTAGCATCTTTGTTAATAACAAAATATTAAATAAAAATAATTATAAAAAAATGAGATTTACTTTTCCAAAAAAATCAATATTAGTTCTTTTTATTATTTTGCTTTTCTTTTCCATTTTTGGTTTATAGTTTGAAAAAAAATTAAAAATAAGAAATAATCGTCCCGAATATTTTTATATTAGATCATTTCTTCAAAAGAATCAATCTTTTTTTAAAAAATAAAATCCTCTTAAAATATATATCTATATTATTAATAATATATCGGTTAAACTTATTTTGTACTTAAATGCTTCATTGAAAGACCAATCATTTTAAAAATAAATCTCATTCTCTTAATAAATATCAAACAAACCTTAAATTTTGACTGAAAAAGATTGACCAACGAAGACGTATAATTAACCCTAAACAACATACAACTATAATGATGAAATGTGTCTTTATAGCTTGCAATATCCAATTTTCAAAGATTAATATTAGGCGAAATATGTAACAACTATAAATAATTATTGTCCAATTAAAGGTCCATTTAAATTGATAGTGAGATTAGCTCTAATGATATTAAAAATAGTGATGGTGGTAAGATTAGTTACTGAACTTAAAATCAATATTATAATATAATATTTGAATGCAAACATAATGATAACGGTAAAATGAAAATAAAAAAAAACTAATAATGACATTTAATTTGAGAGAGTATTCATAAATTATTTATATATTTTAATACATATTATTTTATACATTATTTAAATATTTTAATTAGCTAATTAATTATTTTATAATTATATAAATTTATTATTTATTATATTATATCATACTAAATAATATATTTAAATAAATAAAAATTTGAAAAAAAAATGGAGTAAAGTAGCAACTTTACCCTTAACGTATGGTCCAAATGGTATCACCGGATCCTACTCCCTCCAATGGGAATTTGTGAATAGTCGCGTTGCAAGGTGCATTCCAAATGCACCGCACGATGCAGTTGATGTCAATGGAAGAGATTTCTCCCTCACTTTGTGCTTTGGAGGCGCGGTAATATCCAAATGCACGCTAATTAAACGGTGAAAAAACACGCTTTGATTTTGGGGATCCGTTTTTAGGTTAAATGAAATCGATCTTGGATAATCAGCCTAAATATCCTAGATCTTTCCTTTTTTTTTTGTAAACTTTGATAAACGTTTATTCCTCAAGCAAAACTGTTTTAGGAAAAAGGCTAAAATCCAAGCTTATATTCAACCTAATCAAAACTCTTCCACAAAAAAATTGATCCAACTTATACTATATATATATATATATATATATACACTAATTTATATTAATTATAATGAGAGTAACTGAGTTATAATATGTATTTAAACTAACTTATACCAATTATAATGAGAGTAATTAAATTGATGCCACAACACCAACTCAAATAGAAATTTTAAAGAAAAAAAACAAAATTCAAATTATTTAAGTCTTTTATTTTAAATAAAAACTATTCACTTAAAAATTGCACATCACTTTTTAATTTTTTACTTATCTTCTCATTTTTTAAAAAAAATATCATACTCAAAACAAAATCACTTATTTTAATTTAATATTTTTTAAAATATAATATTTTATAAAAATATATTTTTGATCTACTTTGTGGGTACGAATAATTCTAGTGTATATATATATGTGTGTGTGTGTGTGTGTGTGTGTGTGTGTGTCATATTAAACCATATATAATAAGAAACCTTTATTCGCCCCTAAAATTTCAATTCTCATTTATATGCAAATCACATACCAATGGCAATAGTTAGTTTTCTATGTTATGTAAATAGACAAAATACTAACAATCAAAACCAGTCAGACATCACAGTAAGGAACAGAAAGCGATATCAATGCTTTTAAAAGTTTTTCCTCCCCAAAACCCTTTAACAACTTTCGTTTTCATGACAAGGTTACAGCTCATGTCGCCCACTCCATGGTGTTGACATTGTTCCTACAGCAAACATCTAATGGCTTTATTTTTTTTTATTTTAAAAACTTTTATTTCCTTGCTTTTATTTTTTATTTTAAATTTAATTTTAATAAATAATTATTATTCTCACTATGTTTTTATTTCAAATTTAATTTCTTACTAAAAGATAAAAATATCATATAATTTTACATATCTAATATAAAATATTACATTAAATTAATAATGTGTATTTCACAATTATAATAATGTAATTTAAAGAAAAGAATGACTGCTTTTGGCCTTTTCTCATTAGATATTTGAGCTTTCCAATACAAAAGCACAATCCATGAGGCTTTTGCGGTTGGCTTAAAATCAACTGTGAAAATGACCCTTCACTTAGAACCAAATTTTATTTAGTATTGTATTGCGTTCAAAAGCTGTGTTTGAGAACCGCATCACAATGCTAAATGGCCCTTTAGAAGAACTGATCAAAGAAAATCCAGGGAATCTCACCAATGCTAATCCAGGTAACTAGCTTAGACTTAACACACCAAATGGTAGGAGGAAAAAAAAAAAAGATAACAAGAAATCGGGAGAGGAGGAACCTTGCGTTATACATAAAAATGGGCCAAGCCCCAAAAAAGCACAATCGTCAAAAAACAATTGCTGCACCAAACATGAAAGAAGTGCGAAAGCAAAGCAGATGCTAAGGTTACGCAACTCAATTAATGTACAAGTGGGTGTATAAATGCTTACTAGATCCTGCAGTGACAGGCAAAACAAAGTTGCACCAGAACTGCCAGCTGTGCCTCATTCAAGGACACCTGAGGATAATGTGATGAACCCATCAGTAGATTTGGTTCAGACTGCCTTCTGGTTTCAGTTACTGTCTGCTAAATATATAGAAGCCATTAGCGTGCCTAAACTATTATTGTTTACCATCTTTAAGGAGTGTTGTCTATTTTCTCTCATTAGGTTTGAGGAGTGTTTAAGATTGAGAGGGATGGCAAAAGTATAATGAATATGGATGAAAAGAAGCTAGCAATAAAATTGGTTACCATTCATTTCATTTTCCATGCTCTCATAAGAATAGGGGAGATAAATGCGTAGACCCAGAAAGAGATGCACATAGAGAAAGCTTTGAGCCAAATTCCAAAAACAGTGAACTTGTTCATTTGATAAAAAATGACTCAACTGCATCCAGGAAGAAGTGTATATGCCTTTCAGGCTTCTATCCAACCGTTTCAGTTCGGTTGACAGGAAAGGACGACAGCACATGATACATGAAAGAAAATATATAATTAGATCTAGAATTCTTAAATGCTTCAAGTCACAAACAAACAGCTTCAAAAAATTATACAGCAGAATACAATGAACTCTTCCTGATCTTTTAATCAATTTTTTGGGCATAGCAGTTTGTGTCTAGTTTGGATATGTTAATACTTAGTATCTAAGAATTAGACTTATATATTTCACTATAGAACAGTTCAAGGTTCCCACTGAAAGACGCCGAAAGCTCTTGCAAGGTTTAATTCTTACATCATTCACAGCTCAGGCATTATTAGTTAAATTCCAGAGAGTAATATTGAAAAAAAATGATACTGTAAAATTTTATGTTAATGCATGTGAAGGATTGTATTATTTCATTTTTCATGTTGGCAGCTTGAACTATATCAACAGTTCTAACAGTTGAAATGTCCTTTAAAAAATAGACATAAATACCAATCAAATTCATGCAATCATGAAAACTTGACTTATATCCAGAAAATAAGAGTCTGGTTTAGATGTGGAAGTTACCTTAGATCAGATCTCAGAAATCACACATGTGCAGAGTCCGTCGTATAGGATGGTTGCTCTTAGATATGCTATTCTACATAAAATCATGGTTCCTAGAAAACCTAGCCCGACAGTTGGCACACAAAACCATTGCGCTTCTCTGTTTTGCTTTGGTTCGTTAACAGCAACACTGCTGATATGAGGTGCATTATTTTTACCAGAAAATTTCTCCCCATTCCCAGAGAAAAGCGGGGAACAACTTTCCTGCTGAATGCCTGTCAGAGCAAATCAGCCAAGTCTGGCATAAGCATTGCCAATCGAGGAGTTTTCCACATTGTGTTTCGGCTCCTCTATCATAAAGAAAGAAACTTTATTTGTACTAGTTTCATAGTTACTCTTTTTCTGATTAGCATAAAGTTCATGCACACTGCTCTCAGACCCTTTATTCTGCTTACACTCTTCTATGCAAGAAAATGTTTTCGTATATGAAGATGGACCAGATCCAGAACCTCTTTTCTGTGCAGAATCTACTATAACAGAAGCCCCTTTCACATGATCTACGAGATTACCTCTTTGTTTGTTGCTGGAAAGGATCAGTGAACAACCTTCAGTGTAATTTTCCTGCTCAACATCAATTGAGACATTATGTGTCCTGGTGCAAGTATCAGCACAACCAGCATTAGGATCATTCCTCAGAACTTTATGCGTCCAATCACTTTCCATCCCTTTCATAAAGACAGCAAAATGTCTATTCTCAACCTTTTCATCACTAATCATATTTCCCCTAGCATTTGCAGCAAGGAAGCTGGTGTTCAAAGCCATCTGTCTCTTCTCCTCCATTGAGTTAAGGGCAAATGGAACAGCTAATTTATCTGAAGATTGAGAAATCCCCTTTTTCTCGGCAGTCACATTTTCTGAACCCAAATAAACATTAAGTTCAGCAACAGCTGCAGTGGTTTATGACTGTTTTTTTCAGATAAATTTTTTTCATTCATGTTAACCAGAGCATTTTCATCGTCGCCAGGGGAATTGAAAGGCTGAATGTTGTTTTGCCCTCCAACTGAACCTTCGACTTTCTTCATATTGTTTTTCATGTGGATTCCAAAATTGGCTACTGTAGCAATTCTTCTGTTCAAACAGTACATGACAATGCGGGCACTCATATTTTTCACTTTTAATTGTCACCTCTGTATAAGCTAATGTACCATGTCCAGAACTCTTTGCTAACCATTCGTGAGATGATAATAGGTGGCATATAAGATCATCTTGCTGATTAAAAGTCATGGTGCATTTGTGGCATTTTATTGTTTTTGCTCTCTGGACTTCCCTTGGCCCCCCATTTTTCGCAAGGGAGCTTGCTTCTCATGTCCAGAAGATATACATGTAATTGGCAACTGTGGAAAGCATTTATCGTTCTCATCGTCGACGAGCATAATTAAGTAGAAATGAAATGTAAATTACAAATAAAAACACAAGCAGAATCTTA
>JBBYHM010279019.1:0-16134 GCA_038381775.1 Adansonia rubrostipa | reverse complement strand
GCGGCTTTTATGATATTTCATGATACGTTTTGTGTTAATTTATAATTATCTATTATGTAGGGATTAAATTGTAAAAATGAAAAATTTTGTTTCAAGGCCATTCATGCTAGGCCGATTGCTTGTGTATACTTGTGAAAGTGTTTTCATATTTTTTCTGATATGTATGAATATGTTTTATGCATTTTCCACCATTTTGTGTCTATTTTGTGATTTTAGAAAGTTTAAGGGTTTATTTGCAAAATTATAAAATTTTTGTTCTAACGCCATAGTTACTTGGTCGAATGCATTATATGAATTTTGGTATGATTTTCACAATTTTTGGGATGAATTTTGTGTTTAATTATGATCTTATTTTGTATAGGGATTAAATTGCTAAGTTTTTCAGGGACTATTTAGAAAAACTTTGCATTCTAGAATTAATATGATATTTTTAACATAGTAAGAATATTTCTAACATTCCTATGGTCTTTTGTAGGGGTGTAGAAACTATTAAAAGCTTCCGTATTCTTTTAGTTTTCTATTAGAGGAAATGCAATTTTGAAAAGTTCAAAAACTTACTAGCAATTTTTGCATTTTTGGTCTATCTTGATATTTAAGTTACCCATGGAAGGTATAATGGTCATTTCATATCATTTTTGAGTCCTCTAGGTTACCGGGATACTTATAGGTCAAAGGTATACCTTAAAGGTATTTTAGTAATTTTTTTAGAATCGAGTCCTATGTGATCATCGGGATCCTTATAGGTCAAAGGTGTATAGTAGGAGTAGGTTCATTTGTTTGTGATGCCATCTAGCCCTTTAGGCATTAGGATATTTATAGGTCGAAGGTAAACCCTAAGAGTATTTTGGTAATGTTCCTTAAAATCGAGTCATAGATTAGTAACCAGGATGCTTTTGTGCCGAAAGTGTACATTTAAGGCAGATTCATCATTTCATGATCATTTTAGCATCCATTAAGGTACTAGGACACTCTTATGTAGAAGGTATACCCAAGGGTATTTTGGTAATTTTTTAAAAATCAAGTCGTAAGTAGTTGTCGAGTTGCTTTTATATTGAAGGTGTACATTTAGGATAGATTTATCATTTCATGATCATTTTAATGTCCATTAAGGTTACCAGGATACTTTTATGTCAAAGGTTTACCTTGAAAGCATTTTAGTAGTTTCACGTTAGAACCAAGTTTTGCATGATCACAAAGATATTTTCATATTAAAAGTATACATTAGGAATGATTTGTCATATTAGACTGTTGTTAGGTCTTAGGGTCAATATTTTTAATAAAATTGAATATTTTTTAAAATTAAGGCAATGTCTCCGAGTTAAAATAATATGTAAAATTTCTCCCAATGTATGAAAGGGATTTTACATATTGTTTTAACAATGAGATATCCTTTTTAAATAGAAAGTTGAAATTTTTAATTTTCATAAAAATAAAACCTTTTGTATTCCACCAGCCAGCGGGGTGCAAAAGATATTTTGATTTTTTAAAACCTTTCGTATTCCATAGGTTCTCCAGCGGGATATGACAAAGAATGATAAAAAGCTTTTGTGTTCTCTTGGTCCTCTAGGAGCATACAAAAGATATTTTAATTTTCAAAAATATCAAAACCTGATTTTTTCATATGGAATAATAAATTTGCTTCATAAAATTTAGATTTTTACGTGTGGAAATTATAATTAACTATTGAATATTGAAATTCAATAAAAATCAAAATTTAAGTTAACACGCGATTAATAAGGTACCGATTATCGGGTATCACAAGAAGTTCATTCCTTACTTATGATTATAACCAACTCCAAACCTTTTAAAGTGATCTCTAATATGAGCACAGACCTTGAAGTTTGTTTTAAGGGTTTTGTAACTTTCGAAACACCAATTCTAATAGGTGACCAATCTTACTTGGCCGAAAGAGATTAGTGGCGACTCTAGAAAAATGGTCGTTTCATAATGACTATTTAAAGTTAAGTCAAGTGAGCGATTAATCTCGATAACTTAATCCCCAGACACAAAAACAAAGAATAATAAAAAATGATGACATGGCCCCTAAAATGAAAGAAGTATAGATATATATATATATATAGGAACGAGGAGATACGTATCATTTTAAGTCGGGTTGGTCAGAATTCATATCTGGGCCATGTAATGACAAGGGTAATGTTTGAATTTTAGATGAATAACCTAGACTATAGTCCTATGGTTGACTTATCCTAGGTTTGACTTAAAGATGATAGAATCCTAATGTGTTAGATCATAAATAGAAATATTGGACTTTGAAAAGATTTTTTGATAGAAGTTTTTGGATAAAAGACCGAAACTATGATTTTAGGTTTGACTATCCCAAGGATCAACTTAAAAATGACAAAATGCAAAAGAGCTGGATCACAGCCAACAACGTTGGACTTTGAAAAGATTTCTTGGCAGTGGTTTTTTTGGATGGAAAGCCTAGACTATGATCCTAGGCTCGATGTATCCTTAAGTTCAACTTAAGAATGACATAATGCCAATAAACTGAATCATGGCAAGCATTATTGGACTTTGAAAGGATTTTTTGATAGAGGATTTTGCATGAAAGTACTAGACTATGATCCTAGGCTCGACTTACCTTTAGGTTCAAATAAAAATGATAAAGTGCCAACGAGCTAGATCACAGCCAACAACATTAGACTTTGAAAGGATTTCTTGATAGAGGTTCTAGACAAAAGTTCTCGATCTCTGGGATTGGCTTAAAAGTTGAAAATAAAAGTCCTTATGAGAGGTGCTACGAATATCGTAGAGAGGCTTAAAAGTTTTCTCTTAAGACATTCCCGAAAGAAGCTCTAAAGCACTCAGTGAAATGCCCTTGAGAAAGGTTTTTGGAATACTCAAGAGAGGCTTTGAAGTTTTTTTTATTAGATATCTTGAAGAGAGGCTTTGGCAATATTTGATGAAACATTCTCAAGAGAGGCTTTAGAGGTTTTTTAATGCAACATCCTTAAGAGAGGTTGCGGTAGTTTTTAATAAAACATCTTCAAGAGAGGCTTTGGAAGTTTTTGGAATATCCTTAGGAAAGGCTTCAAAAGTTTTTGATGAAATGTCCTTAAGAGAGGCCTTAGATGTTTTTGAAATATCCTAAAAAGAGGCATTAGAAGTTTGTTTTTGCTAAAATATCTTCAAGATAGGTTTTGAAAGTTTTTTAAATATCCTCAAGAAAGGCTATAAAGGTTTTTAATGAAATATCCTCAAGAGAAGCTTCAGAGGTTATGTTAAAATATCCTAAGAAAGGCTTTGGAAGTTATTTAATGCAATATCTTCAACAAAGGCTTTTGAAGATTTTGAAATATCCTCAAGAGAGGCTCCAAAAGTTTTTAATGTGTACTTAAAAGACACTTTGGAGGTTTTTGAAATATCCTTAAGAGAGGCTTTGGAAGTATTTTGCTAAAATATCCTCAAGAGAGACTTTGGAAGTTTTCTAAATATCCTTAAGAGAGGCTCTGAAGGTTTTTAATCAAATTTCCTTAGAAAAGGCTTTGGAGGTTACACTAAAATATCTTTAAGAGAGGCTTTTAGAGATTTTTGGTTGACAATCTCAAAAGTGGAAATATAATGTATGCCAAGGTACAAATGCCATGTTATGTGGTATCATAAGTAAATTGATAATGATGCTTATGCTTTTCATCAAGATGCCCATGCACATAAAATGATGCCTATGCATATGAGGGGACATGGTGAATGCTCGCAAATATGAATGTGTGAAAATGCGAATGCACGTAAGTATTAATGCTTGTAGACATGGGTGCCTCTATGTCCTATTGGTCATGAGCGGGAATGCAAATGAGTGCTAATGCCTATAAAAAAGAATGCATGTGAATGCAAATGCTTGTAAACAGTAATAGACGTGAGTGCCAATGCAAGTGAGTAAGAATGCACATGAATGTGAGAGGGTATAACTAGGAATGTGCATGAGTGTGAACGCCCATGAGTAAGGATGCACATGAGTGCTGATGCTTATGAATAAGAATACACTTGAGCACTAATGCTTGTAAGAATAGATGTACTCAAGTGCAAACAGATATAAATGGGAATGCACATGGGTGCGAATGCTTGTCAGTGAAGATGCATATGAGTGCTAACGCTCATGAATGAGAATGCAAGTGTGCTAATGCTTATGAGTATAGATGCATGTGAGTTAAGGTTCTTGAGTATGGATGCACAATGGTAATTTTTTACTACTCCATATTGACATATTAGTCCTCAACACAGCAAAGAATTCTTTATTTTCCCTCATGGATGGCTTTTCTAGTTATAACTAGATTAAGATGGTGCTAGGGGATATGAAGAAAACCATATCTGTAACCTTGTGGGGTATGTTTTGTTATAAGATGATGCCATCAATTTAAAAAATGCCGAGGCAATATATCACAGAGCCATGGTAACTTTATTTCATGACATGATACATAAAGAGATTGAAGTGTATGTTAATGATATGATTGCCAAGTACCATTAAAGAAAGTGAGCATGTTAGAAATCTTAGAAAGTTTTTCAAAGGTTGAGAAATTTCCAACTTAAGCTTAATCTGGCTAAATGTACTTTTGTCATTACCTCCGAGAAATTGTTAGGCTTTATGGTTAGTGAATGAAGAATATAAGTTGATCCTGTAAAAGTTAAAGCCACTTAGGACTTACCACCACCTTGTACACAAAAGGAGATGTGATGTTTTTGGAATAGATTAAACTACATTGCTAGATTCATATCCCAACTCACAGACAAGTGTGATCCGATATTCCAGCTTTTACAGAAATAAGATTTTAGTGAATGGAATGATGAATGCTAGGAAACATTGTAGAAAGTTAAACACTATCTCTCTAATCCATTTATGCTAGTAATGCCCATGTCAGGATGACCACTAGTCTTAAACTTATCAGTATCTAAAAGATCTATGGGCTATGTACTAGGGCAACATGATGAAACAGGAAAAAAAGATCAAGCAATCGATTACCTCAGAAAAAGTTTACAAACTGTGAGGTTAATTATTCATTGGACAAAATGTGTTGTGCATTGGCTTGGGCCAAATGAAGGCTTAGATAGTATCTGCTATGTCACACGACTATGTTAATTATGAAGTCGGATCTGCTTAAGCACCTTTATGAAACTTCAGCTCTCTGTAGAAAGACTGCATGATGGCAGGTGTTGCTTTTAGAGTTTAACATAGTGTATGTGAATTAGAAGGCTATAAAGGGCAATGTCATTGCTAACTTCTTAGCATATCAATCTGGCAAAGATTATGAGCCATTGAATTTTGATTTTCCCAATGGGGATTTAATGTATATATCTTAAAAGGAAAAGGTATCGCCAAGGATAAAACTTGGAAGATTACTCTGATGGCACTATAATGCTATAAGGTACAAGAGAAGAGCAATATTGCTTGCCCTAAGTGAGACCATTATCAGCTCATTGCTGACTGAATTTTGATTACACCAATAATGTAGTTGAGTATGAAGCATGTTTTATGTGGTTACAAGTTGCCATTAAGTAAAAGGTGAAATCTTTGAAGGTAGAAGGGATTCTACTTTAGTGTTATATCAGTTTTGAGATGAATGGGAAACCCTTGATGGAAGCTGTGTAGTATAAGAAGCTGATTCTTGAACTAGTGAATTTGAGAAGATGGATTTTAGCATTTACCTAGGAAGGAGAATCAGATTGCTGATGCCTTGGCTATTTTGTCTGCTATGATAAAAGTGACTGATAGGGCTAAGTTGATACCGATTAACATGAGTATTCATGAGATCCCTTCTTATTACCATAATATGAAAGAAAAGAGAGATGGTCAACCATAGTACTATGATATTTTATGGTATGTCAAGGATTGATAGTATCTGGATCATGCTACTAAAAATGATCAAAGAACCATTAGAAAAATGGTTATGAATTTCATCCTTGATGGTGAAGTTCTATACAAAAAAAGTCGAGATCAAATGCTTTTAAGGTACGTAGATGCCATTAAAGCTAAAAGGATAATGGAAGAAGTCTATGAAGGGATATGTTAAACATACCATAATGGGCAAATGATAGCCCCACAAATCATGAGGCTGGGATATTAATGGTTGACTATGGAGGGTGCTATATAAAGTATGCACGTAAATGTCATAAGTGTCAAATATATGTAAACAAAAATAATGTGCCTATACCATAGTTCCACATGATGACTTCTCCATTGCCTTTTTTGATGTAGGGCATCAATATGATAGGCTGATTACACCTAAAACTTTGAATGGCACCACTTCGTCCTGGTGGTAGTAGAGTACTTCACTAAATAAGTAAAAGTTGTGTCTTATACGAATGTAACAAAGGTAGTGGCATGTAAACTCATAGAAACAAAAATCATATGCTGATATGGAATACCAAAAAGAATTACAACTAATAATTCTTTAATTTAAACAAACAAAAACAAAATCATGCATGGAGTGTTTGCGCAATTCGAAATCAAACATCATAATTCGGCAACATACTACCTGAAAATAGATGGGTAATAAAAGTAGCCAACAAGAATATAAAGAAGATTATGTCAATGATGACCTAGATGTACAAAGATTAGCATGAGGAGTTGCCATTTGCTTTGCATGCCTATCAAACTTTAGTTCATACCTCTATGGGTGCTACCCTATTTTCCTTAGTTTAGGGGATGGAATATATGCTATCGATAGAGGTGGAGATTCCTTCATTAACAATTTTGATGAAAACCAAATTAGAAGAGGCTAAATGGGTCAGATCTTAGTATGAGTAGCTCAACTTCATTAAAAAGAAAAGGTTAAGAGCCATTTGTCGTGGACAAATATATCAGAAGAGAATAATGAGAGCGCATGATAAGAAAGTTCATCCTTGATAGTTTCATGAGTGTAAGCTTGTGCTTAAAAAGATTCTTCCAATTCAAAAAGATGCCTGGGGTAAGTGGACTCTAAAGTGTAAGGGCCTAATATGGTAAAAGGAGGAGCTTTTATATTAACCGAGGTAGATGGAAATGAATTGCTTAGTCCAATAATTTTGACAGGATAAAAAAGTATTATATTTGAAAAAATGGCATAGAGACAAATGCCAAATATTGTCGGGTTTGTATAGGGAAAATGCCAAAGGTTCTTGGGTTTGCAAGATTTCGCACTAAATGTGAAAATGTTGGGTTTATACGGCTTCGTAGAATTGTTTACTCTTGTATGTAATGAAGTTTTCAGCCAAAGAAGGATGAAGATAGTTTGAAAAAATTTTTAAAAGATATACTATGTTTAAATTAAGTGATTTATCAAATGCTATCCCAAAAAAGTTAAATGAAATTCATTCTTAAAAATGTGAGATCCTATTAGCTAAAAAGCTTGCCTATTGAATTTCTTTGTTTGTTAAAGCATTCATTAAATTCTCCTTATGAATTATTAAATACTTTTAATAATTGACTGTGAAGTATTTTTGACTATTGAAATAAACATTTTTCTTGGCTTATCTTTATGTTGCGTCATTGCCTATTGATTTGTATAATGATGATTAATAACTTGATGATGAATGAACATAGAATACCTTAATATTTTGATAAGAAAAACCAATATTCTATCAAAAAATTGGTATCTATTTAAAATTTTGGTGATCTAAGGTCTGAATTTGCTTAAGTGAAAAGATTTCAGGATTGAATGCTTTAAACTAAAAATAAGTATGAAAAAGAAAAAGAGAAAATGGCATTAAAAGCCATAAAATTTACTAATGATGATAAAGCGTGGAGGATGCTACTGAGTTTAAAGGAATAGGCTTCAAATGCTTTTATAAGAAAGAAAGATGATAATGAAAAAGAAAGACGGTAATCAAAGCCATGATGAATGTGAAAAAGATAAATGAAAGTAGAATTACCATTGCAAATGTTTGCTAAAGAATAATGCATCTTGAATGACGTTGAAATGAATCTTGTGTTGTGATTGCATAGTAACATGAAAATTGGAATTATGCATATGTATTCATATTATATGACAAGAATTATTCCAAAAATAAGGGATTTCCCTAGTGGCATCAATGAAAACAAAATTGTTCCTCAATGGATGATACCTCAAGTAATATTATTTCTTCCCTAATGAGTTAAATCCAATATAGTTGGTGCACAAGGAGAAAAGAAAAGAAAAGCCCAATTTAGTTGGTTAACAACAAAACTAATATTGGCACCTGTTTAGGGAGGCTAGGCCTAAGATAAAGCCTAATGTAGCTGGCCATGTGTAAGCCCAATCAAGTTGGCTTATAGAGAAGGATAAGCCCAATGTAGCAAGCCATGTGATAAGCCAAGTGAAGTTAATCCCTAAAGAAGGAAAAGCTCGATAAAGTTGGCCATGTCATAAGCCCAACGAATTTGGCTTATATGGAAAGAAAAGCCTAGTTTAGTTGGTTAAGTAGAAAACTAGCAAAATTGGCACCTTGTAAGCAGGTTATGCCCTATAGAAAGGAGGTTGAGTTTGTTTCACTTTGTTATATGGAAAACTAGTGAAGTCAATTTGAGTTTGCTTCATCCAATTATATAAAAGATAGGAGGAGTTTTTCTTTGTCAGGTTCACTTAGTTATGTGAAAGGCTAGTAGAGTTAATTGTCCGCTTCATTCAATTATAAGGAAGGTTGATGGAGTTGATTTTGAGTAAGCTTTATTTCGCTATGTGAAAAATTGCATGGAAATTTTCTTTTGTCAACTTCGTTTGATTACATGAAAGATTGATGAAGTTTGTGGTCCTTTCGTATGCTTTATTTAATTATATAGAAGGTCAATAAGTTAGTTTTCTTTTGTCCTATTCACTAGATAATGTGGAAGATCAATGAGTAGGTTTTGAGTCAAGTCTTCTTCATTCGACATTATGTAAGACTATTAAAGTAGGCATTTTATGTTATTTGGTTATATGGAAGACCAATAGAGTTAGCAATTAAACCATCTTTATTTGGTTATTTGCAAAACTAATGGAGTAGGTTTGTCAATCCTCTTTATTTGGTTATGTGGATGATCGGTAAAGTCAGTATTTTTAGATTTAATGTTAAGTCCAATCTCTATAGTTAAGTGGAAGACTAGCAAAATCGGTATCTCACTCATTAAGTGGAAATTAGTGGGGATTGATATTATTTCCATTTGAGTTTAATTAATAAATGTAATGCATGCATAAAAAAATTTCTGTAGACGGGTTTCTCAAGTCCTAAACAAAATCGTGTCTATTAGCCTTTGCTTAGTCCCTAAATTCTTAACAACAACTAAAGAATAGTTGTACACACCCTATTTTGTCTGGGCCCCTAATTAATTTTTTCTCAGTATTAGGGGTTAAATGGAATTTTCTAGGTTTAAATCCTCTCAGATGAGTTATAGATGATAAAAGGCTCTAACTGAGGTTTTAATTTGCTTCCATGAGCTTAGTTTAACATAACAAGGCATCTAGGCTTAATTATCCAATTTAGGGTGTAGGTGCCGAGTTTGGAAAATCGAGAACTGGGTTTTGAAAATCTAAGAATATCAAAACTTGAAGTGTGAAAGTCTGTTAAGGTAATTAGAGTGTTTATTGATGACATTTGAAGGAAAAAGAGACTTGTTTTAGAAGTTAATCAAAAGTCGATAAAGTGGCAAAAGTCAACTATAGCAAAGTCAATTGTACAAAGTCAACCTTTTTAGCCTAGAGCTAGATTTTGAAATTGAAGAGTTTTACAACTTGGATTTCAAATTGATTAAGCTAAATTGAAATAGAATGTAGACTTTAGGTTAAAAAAGTGTAATCAAGATTGGATCATGAAGAGAACCTTCAAATTTAAAATGTTAGGAATTCTCAAAGGCTTAATCTAAAAGGTTTGGATAGAAAATTTTAGATTTTTCTAAAGAAAGTTATTAGGAGACATTTTTATATAGGAGGAAAATAATCAAATGCGTAATAGAATTTTAAAACTTTTTTAATTCAATCATACTAAATCCTATTATATACAATAAAACTATCATAACCAATTACTTGAGTTATAGAGCTAAAGATGTCGTCCAAGAATTCCTAGATCCGTGTGAAAACTTCAACCAACTAGCCTTCTCCACTATTCTCCAATTCCTGAATGGCAAAGTGTGTGGGCACTCTTTGCCTCTATCATCTCTGGATTCATATGGCTTGATTCTCCTTCAAGACTACCTTTATGCCTATAAGTGAAAAATCACGAGATGCTGTGATTGGAAACCTTAAGCATGGCATAAATGGTCTATTGAAACTTTAGGCATAGGCCTCTTATTTATATCCGGTAATAATGTAGCCCTAATTTAATTTTAATTAAAATAATTATTTTATTTATTTCATAAAAAAGCTATATGTGGCGCCCACCCTAGTATAGGTGCTCACTATAATTTAGCCAAGCCCAAGTGTTCATAGATAATATTTTGGCCCAAATTTATTTTATAGAATTTAGCCCATTTGGTCTAAGTACCAATAAATTCTAATTAGATTGTTAATTTTTTTCGCCTAATAATTTTCTATAACTCTAATTCTAATCTAAAAATAAAATCATGGCAGTTTTATTTGAATATAATAATTATGTACTAATTATCAAAATAAAATTAACTATAATAAAATAATTAATTTTAATTACAAATTAAAATAAATAAAATATTTTCTTAATTTATTTAGAATATTATTCATATTTAATTTATATATAAATATTTAAACAAGACTTAATAGATATTAAATTAACTATATAAAATAATTAATTTCCCATATCTATTAACTAAAATTAATTCCTATATTTATCAAAAGATGAATATAATTAATTTAAATTACAAATTTTATCCAAATAAATAGTTAATCAAATTAAATATATATTCTAAATAAATAACAACAAAATTATCTTTTATTTATTTACCAAAGTAAATGCCTAGACCTCTAATAGGAGCATATCCGGCTTACCACTTCACTGTATTAAGAATCATCTAATTTTGGGTTTTCAAATCGATAACCATCCATTAAGGAATTATATTTAGCTAGTGGAGGGACCAATTAGACATATAAAATTGGCTCCAATAATCTATGTATTAATTACTTTATACCTAATAATTAATTGCATAATTATTAATCTTAAAGTCATACCACTAAAGACCTGAAACTGCACTTCCAATTGTATACTATATTATATAAGCTTTATAAATAGCCTTTGAGTCCAACAACCTTGTAATTTGTGTAATACCCTCATATGATATCCATGATTAATTTAAGATTAAAAATGTTTGTTTTACCTACTTGATCACCTTATCTTAAAGTTTCAGTATACTCTCTATGTGAAAATGATTATTCACCACATGTAAACAATTTATCATTTGATATACAAATAACCAAGGCCACGTCCTTTTTCACTATATCTATAATACTTTTTAAAAGGACAACGTTAACTCTTTATAGCAGTTGTGATTCCATATCTATAAGTAAAGCTCTCATTGATTATAATCATATGCCCAACGAACTGATCTAGTAGCTTACTGCTTCGAGAAGCTTTAGCCTTTAGAACGTCAAAGGATACAAGTTATACACATGGAGTCAATTACTTACTCAAGATTAAGGTAATTATGCAATGAATGTCAAAAGTGAATTAATGCATGTAAATAGACTTATTAATGGATTAATTACACTTTGGTTAGGCAATATATCTATATCGCTACGTAAAAGTCAAACCTTTCTAGATGCCCAAGAGAAGCCATCTCCCTAGTTGGATTTAGAGGACATAATAGTCTTAATGTGGGTTGATTGCTTACATTAACCCCATAGACTACAAACTATCAATTTAGACTACTCACCTTAGAATGTTATCTTCTCCCACATATAAAGTCTATTATATGCAACATTCTAATGGTACAAACATAAGTAGTCAATAAGCCATATTTGCTTACATTTACTTTAACATGTAAATCTAAATAAAGGCAAATAGCAATAATATAATGAAACCCCAAATATATAAATATGAATAATCAGTAATGAAATACATTAAAAATTTTTTCATCCTTAGGGCATTCTTAACATTTTGCTACAGGATGGAACATTCAATTGCATTTTTGTAGTGACATATCATGATCGACTGGATGTCACAAAAATTTGTACAAGATTAGTATAGGAATAATAGCCTCGATAGAATTTCACCACGTGGTTAATGTGCAAAGTGCTTATCCATTCATTAAAGTCATAAGTGTCATTTCTCCATACTATTGTTAGGCAGTTAGTGATTAAGCTAATCTTACCTTAGGGTGATTTAAGTTTAAATCACTAACCTTAGGCTTGTAAATATGGGTGGATATTCACATTTTCAACAATTTTAAACACTTATAAAATTTTTAGATATTCTAGAATATTCATTTTCTCTCATTTTCATCACTTTTTTAAAGGAGAAAAGCTTGGAGCAGGTATAATTTCTTTCTCATCTCTTTATTTTCAATTCAATTAGCATGTTTTAATGATGAATCTATACTTATCTATGCTTGATTGAAGTTTGGCCAACCTTGTTCATGCCTCTTTGAGTTTCGGCCAAACTTAATCCTTGATGCTATGATGCTTTGATCTTGATTTGAGTTTGGTTTTTGCTTAATTTGGTGATATTGAATCTTCATTTATTGATTAATTAAAGAATTAAATTTGAAATCATAATTAATCAACTTGAAGTAGTGTTTGAACATAGAGATCTCTCTAGATCTAGGATTCAACCAATTTGTTTTCATAGGATTTTAATGATTTGAGTTTAATTGAGCTAGAACCTAATGACATTGAGCTGAAATTATTAGGTTTATATGATGAAATTTTGAATTTCTTAACTTAAGAAGTGTTTGAACAACTCTAAGAGTTGATCTATAGTTCGACTAGCTTAGGTTAGTTAGATCTTGAACTTAATTGATGAATTAATTCATAATCTTGCTAAATTAAGCTAGTGTGAGGTACAACCTAAGTGATTAGAACTTAAATCTTGTGTTAGTGATGAAATTCTAGGTTGTTGAGCTTAATAAAGCCTACAAACAAGAGGAAAAACATTTAACTAGGTTCGACCAATCTTAAGTTCCTTGATCTTAGTTTCGATTATGCTTAAATGACAATATGTTGATGAATCTTAATGAATTAATTGAATTGAACTAGGGTAAGCTAAAATTGATGGATAATTTGATGAAATTAGAAGTTACAAGATTAATTATGGAGCTTGAATGGTTAAAAGCATGCATTGATTGATAATCATATTAATTGTATTATATCTAAGCTTGTTCTTTTGTGCTTAATTGTTAAATGATGAGAATTTTAATTAATGAGCAAATGAGCATGATTAGCTTTAGGAAGGTTTGGCCATAGCAAATTTGGTGTTTAGAATAGCTTTTGTGGTTGATTAGTTGCTAGAACTATAGGTTACTAGACTATGTGTTTGATAAAATGCATGCTAGAGTGTTTAGGATATGTAGAAACCTTAATTTTTTTAAAAAGATCCCCCAAGAATAACTCTTGATTCACTTAGTCAATGGGTGAGTCAAGGTTTGGTTTTGTTTAATAAATTATTCTATTAACAACTTGGGGACATTTAATAAAAATAGCTTGATTTAAACCTGATTTGAAGTAAACAAAAATGTTTTCTAAGTGTTTTGTTGAGTCTAAACTTGATAAGCCTTGATGTGAGTCACTGGGTGATGTTTAAATGCGTCAAATTATGTTGTTTAGTGTCACTTAGTTGCTAGTTACAGTGCACAAGTGAGAGGCATTGGTATGCCTCTCACTTGTTAAGAATAAATAATAATGAATAAAAGCGATAAAAGTGGAGAAATTTGTGTGACTATGAAGCATATCGCCAATGTTGGAGAACATAGTTCTAGGTCGAGTCACTTAGAAGTCTTCGTTGTTTCCTCATATAGGACATTCAAGGAGTTTATTTGGTCTTATTAGTGAACTTTTAAACATCCAAAACTGTGTTATAAAAATTGACATAATGTTTTGTGATCATAAGTTGTGTCAAGTTACTAATACATTCCAGCACAGTAGTTTCACAAAAAAAAAATATATTCAAATAGGTTATAGACCTTAGCAATTTCTATTTGTATTTTTCCTACAATCCTCATTGATTGCTACATGATAGGCTTTTAAAACATTTGATTTTCATGGTCGAATGAATACAGAAAAATCCTTGAACATAAGTTGTTCACATAAGATGTTTTTGATGAGGATTGTAATTATGGTCCATTTTCTCATATTTTTTGATAAAATTAGAATGAATAATCTTTACAAGCATATATGGCTCATCCGATGGGTATTGTAGATGAATTGGAAGAAAATCTACAATATATGCTGGTCGAACATGCTGTGCAATGCAGTGTGTCCAATTAAAAAATTTCAGTGATAGCCAAAATGATTTTTTGGCATTTTTTTGAGTATTTTTAGGTTGAACTGAAATGAGTCAGAATTCATTAGAATTTGATTTGATGATTTTATGTGATAGGAATAATCCAGAATAAAGGCAAAGAGCTTGAAAGGTCTGATCTATCCCTTGTTTTGATTCTTTTAAAGTTTGATGTCTACTATTCTGAGGCATTCAGATGCCCTAGAATTGATCTTGGGAGTCACGTTAAGTCTATCAATAGGTCTAGGAATGTCATAGAGAATGTCCTTAGTGGCTCACATTAGGCCTTCCAAGTTGAATTAAAAAAATTTCATTTGTAAATCTTGTTTTCAAAGTTGTGATTTCTTCAATTTAGTCTAAGAAAACTATTTTTGTGATTTCTCTAAAAATGGAGTCAATTAATGAATATATTTGGAGTAAATGCTTCTACAGAATTTTTCCTTTTTAAATGAATTTCACTCCAAATTAGTTGTAAATTTGAGCTAGCCCTGGTATGAGCCTAGGGATACATGTTTTCTATTTTTGGTGATATTTATTTGATTTTAATAAATAGAAACGGATTATGATTGAATACATATAATTAAAATAGAGAAAAATAAATTCGAACACATGTGATTTGTTGGTGTAGACAACTCATTTTATCCAGGCCAGATTTTGGCATCCTAGGACTTAGGTGTAAGATGATAAAATCAAAAAATAAAAATAAAAATTAGGGAATAACTACCAAGTGCTATGTCGCTAGGCACTATTAGGCGACACGACACCAGGCCAAAAATTTTTTGGGAAAGTTTGAAATGCCTATAGGTCATATTGAAGAAAAATACAAAAAAGAGGCATCGAAGGCCACTTTTCATGGTGTCACCAAGGTTATTCAAATGGATACACGGATCGATTTGCTACAATAAGAGGCTTTATGATGCTAAACTTGAATTCTCACATGTAGTATCGATAGAAGAGAGTTTGGTATCGATATGTGAGATATGTTATCGATATCTAGCATGTTTGTATTGATATAGACCTTGGTAATGGCTAAAGTTATGATTTTTGGCAAAATGTATAGATACGCAAGGATGAGTATCGATACAAGTCCATGGCTCGAGATTGGAAACATTTTTTGCTCTTAGTATCGATAAACAACTCATTGAATCAATACTCAAGGGTAAAAAGTACCTTGCGTATCGATACACAAAGACATATTGGCCTAGTTCGAGCCATTTTTCGACCACTGCACCACTGATTCAAAATCGAATTGAAACATATTGCTTGCACCAAAAATCATCAAAATTTATACCATGCTTCGTCTTTAGGCCTGTGATTGGATTTAAACAAAATTTTGAAGTCCAAATAGCTAATGACAAAGGACATTTCATGGCATCATGCAATTTGTCAAAGAGTAAAGTTAAACTTATCCAATGCTCAACTAAGTAAAATAGTCTAGATCCATTATTTTTGCTAAGCAAATCGATGGGTTTGCATGGCAATTGAGCATTGTACTCAACTTCTGCATGAAGTACATGCACCAAAACACCAAAAGCCCTTGCCTTGTTATCTTTTGTCTTTATAGCCACTTAGCTATATAAGGCAACCTTGGACTCAGCTGAAGGCCATAAACCAACAAGAAGAAAAAAGAGATTCCCAGTAGAAAACTCCCACTTCTAATAATTCCTTCAATATTCCCCAACCACCAAAAAGCTAAAAAAACTTTTTTCCATTTTTCTATCCCTTCAAAACCATCACTAAAAGTTTTTCCAAAAACCTTCATTTCACTCATATTCCCTCTCAAAACTCCCT
>JBBYHM010278910.1:0-28056 GCA_038381775.1 Adansonia rubrostipa | reverse complement strand
AGTGGCACCCTTTCAAAGCCCATAAGTCAGTGGCACCTCTTTAAAGCCCACAAGTCAGTGGCACCCTTTTCAAAAGCCCACAAGTTAGTAGCACCTTTTAAAGCCCACAAGTCAGTGGCATCTCTTCAAAGCCCACAAGTCAGTGGCACCCTTCTCAAAGCCCATAAGTTAATAGCACTTTTTCAAAGCCCACAAGTCAGTGGCACCACTTTAAAAGCCCACAAGTCAGTGGCACCCCTTTAAAGCCCACAAGTCAGTGACACTCTTTCAAAGCCCATAAGTCAGTGGCACCTCTTTAAAGCCCATAAGTTAGTGGCACCCTTTTCAAAAGCCCACAAGTTAGTGGCACCCTTTAAAGCCCATAAGTCAGTGGCACCCCTTTAAAGCCCATAAGTTAGTGTCACCTTTTTAAAAGCTCACAAGTCAGTGGCACCTCTTTAAAGACCACAAGTCAGTGGCACCCTTATCAAAAGCCCATAAATCAGTTGCACCTTTTAAAGCCCATAATTCACTGGCATCTCTTCAAAGCCATAAGTTATGGCACCTCTTTAAAAGCCCACAAGTCAGTGGCACATCTTTAAACCCACAAGTCAGTGACACCCCTTTCAAAAGCCCATAAGTTAGTGGCACCCTTTAAAGCCCACAAGTCAGTGGCACCCTCTTTAAAGCCCATAAGTCAGTGGCACCCTTTAAAGCCCACAAGTTAGTGGCACTTCTTCATAGCCCACAATTGACTTATGGGCTTTTGATAAGGGTGCCACTGACTTGTGAGATTTAAGAAGGGTGCCACTGACTTGTGGGCATTTAAAGGGTGCCACTTACTTGTAGGCTTTGAAGAGGGTGCAATTGACTTGCGGGCTTTGAAGATGTGCCACTGACTTATGGGTTTTAAAGGGTGCCACTGACTTATGGGCTTTTGAAAAAGGTGCCACTAACTTATGGGCTTTAAAGAGGTGCCATTGACTTGTTTGAAATGGTGCCACTGACTTATGGGCTTTCAAAGAGGTGTCATTGACTTCTGGCTTTAAAGAGATGCCACTAACTTATGGGCTTTAAAGGGTGCAACTAACTTGTGGGCATTTGATAAATGTGCCATTGACTTATGGGCTTTAAAGAGATGCCACTGAGTTGTGGGCTTTGAAAGAGGTGCCACTGACTTGTGGACTTTGAAGAGGTGCCATTGACTTGTAGGCTTTTGAAAAGGGTGCCATTAACTCGTGGGCTTTAAAGAAGTGCCACTAACTTATGGACTTTAAAAGGGAGCCACTAACTTATGGGCTTTTAAAGTGGTGCCACTGACTTGTGGGCTTTGAAGAAGTGCCACTGACTTGTGGGCTTTGAGAAGGCTGCCACTGACTTATGGGCTTTAAAGGGTGCCAATGATTTATGGGCTTTTAAAAATAGTGCCATTGACTTATAGGCTTTAAAGAGATGCCATTAACTTATAGGCTTTGAAAGGGTGCCACTGACTTGTGGGCTTTAAAGAGGTGCCCCTGACTTATGGGCTTTGAAAAGGGGTGCCATTGACTTGTCGGCTTTGAAGAGGTGCCACTAACTTGTGGGCTTTTGAAAAGGGTGCCACTGACTTGTGGGCTTTGAAAGGGTGCCATTGACTTATGGGCTTTAAAGGGGTGCCACTGACTTATGGGCTTTGAAGAGGATGCCACTGACTTGTGGGCTTTCAAGTGGTACTAATGACTTATGGGCTTAAAAAATGGTGCCACTGACTTGTGGGCTTTTAAGCGGTGCCACTGGCTTATGAGCTTTTATGGGGTGCCATTGACTTATGGGCTTTTGGAAAGTGTGCTACTGACTTATGGGTTTTGAAAAAGGTGCCACTAACTTGTGGGCTTTGGAAATGCGCTGACAATGTTTTCTGATAAAACTTTAAATAACCATTTTTTTTAACAAAAGTTTATGACAAAATTTCCTGATGCAATGATTTTGACACTAGTTTTTGACAAAATGTTTGATAATGCTTTTGACAAATGTTCTTGAAAAAAGTTTTTGATGATAGTTTCTAAACAATAATTTCTTGGCATTGGCACATTGACAATAGTTGCTTGATGAAAAGGGTTTTGACATAAGCTGATGGGAAGAAAAGAACCCTACCTGAATGACACTTAGTTTGCGAAGCTTAGAGTTTTCACCAAGAATTCCTTGGAGATTCAGCAAACCTAGCTTGAAGTGATATTGTAAAAATGATGTATGATGGTAATATGAGTGCATGATGTGGAATGCTATCATGATTGCATGATGTTAAGTCTAATATAGGAGATAGTTGTAGTTTTCCTGGTACGTCATTCAAACTCTTATAAGGATGGTGATTTGTCTTTGCTGTGACTATGGATGGAAATTTTCCTAATCCCATTAGGGATTGTTGATTGTCCCTGCTCCACTGACCAAAAATTTAGTGCTAAGAATTTAGACTGTTGTGTTTCTCGATTCAGGAGGCTCAATCATTTTCTTAACAAATAAAGGGCATTGTCAAAATTTGGAGACTATTCGACTGATTATGTTAATGTCTTTGGTTTCAATAAGATTATCATAGAATGCATGGGTTAATTTTTTGTTACCCTAAAATAGTTTTTCTTGAGATGTAGCTGGTGAAAGCAAGAAATAGTTTGGTGCATGGTCATGCCGAGTGGGTGTTTGGACATAAAAAGTGCATGATCTTGATGTTTGGGGCGTAAGTAGAGTTCCTTATGCTTTTTTTTCCTTTTAATGTAATGTCAAGATGTCCTGTTGCATATTTCAATTGATTATCAAACATTATTAGTTAAATGACAAGTGCAATGTAAATTGCATAGGGTTTAAAAGAAACAAGGCAATATTTATTGATGACAACAAAGAGACATAACTCAATATACTATTTGACAACCGATTGATAAGGTAATGAGAGAGAAGATCTTTTAGGCAAAAGATGCCTCTAACAGTTATGACATGGATGTTCTTTATATGCTTTTTAGAATCTTTCTCGAACAATTACATGCCAGCATAAGCTGATCTTTGAAAAATTCTTAAGATTGCTTTGTATTATCCTATAGGTGTTCTTGATTCATGCCCCATCAAAATTGATCTTCTCAAGTGGCCCTTGTGAGTTTTCAACTATAGTCAAGTTGGTTGCCTAAATGCCCTTTTCAGATTTTCCTCTAGACCCTTTTTTGTTTTCTTCATTTTTTTCTCCTCTTTTTTTGTTGTTTTGTTTTTTTTGCTTTCTTTCTTTTTTTTTTTGAAGGATGCCTTTTTAGGTTTTCACCCTTTACATGTAATATTTTTTGACAGAATCTGAGTTGACTGGGTTGGGCAAGATATTACTGTCCATTTCTGACAAGATTAGGGCTCTCTAGATTACTTCACGACATACGATCATTTCCAATTAGAGGTCCACTTGGTTCGTGCATCTTTGTGAATTGGGAGGATCTTCTTCAATACTAATTCGCCTGGGTGAAATTATCATGGGTACATCTTTTTGTCGTGGGCTCGAATCATGCATCTTTGATGTATTTGATCATGGCAAATGGCTTTTATGCATTTTTCCTCAATGAGATTGAGCTGGTTGTATTTATTCTTGACCCATTTAGCCTCTTCAAATTTGATTTCCATTAAGACTCTGAAAGAAGGGATCTCAACTTCAATAGGCAATACAGCTTCTATCTAGGAAGAATAGGGTAGCGCTTATGGAAGTTCGAGCTGAGGTCTGATAGGCATGAAGTGCAAAGGATACTTTCTCATGCCAATCTTTATAAGTTTTGGCTATTTTGTCAACTATTCTTTTGATGTTTTTATTGGCCGCCTCAACTGCCCCATTCATCTTTGGGCGATAAGGATAGAAGTATGATGTTGGATCTTGAACTGTAAGAGGTCTGGTGGTACAGAACTTTTTTTGAAATCTTCTTCAGAATCAACTTCACTAGTGTGAATTGACTGTTCGAAATCAATCTTTAAAGACCCATCAGACACATCCATGTCACTATCATCCTAGCATTTAAAAGGGTGAAAGAATAGACATTGCAAAAGGCACATAAACAACCCAAAGATTTGGATAAGAGTAGAGGCAAAAGAGTAATTGAGATAAAGAGATTGAAAAGTGATAGAGGCATAAAATATGGAATGATATATGCAAAAGCCATTTCATCGATAATGTTTAATAAAAAAATATCCCTTACATAGGACGCCTACCTGCCTTTGGGCGAGGGCAGGTAGGTTTTCATTTCTTGACATTACATGAAAGGGACAGGAAAAGTATAGGGGCTTCATCATAACCCTATCATCAAAATTAGGCCTTGGTGGAAGGACATAATTTTTATGTCTCAGTATCGATCATGTTTGCAGCTGGCTCAGTGCGGTTTGGTAAAGGATTGGCAGCAATATTTGGTCCCTGGTTTGTCTTAAACTATAAGACTTTTGAGTTGATTAGATTTTGCACATTTCATTTGAAATACATGTAGTTCTCAATGTCATGCCCTGCTGCCCTAGCATGGTATTCACAGTGGGCATTAAGGTTGTACCATAGCGGGTATGGCCGCTTTTTTTCTAGGACATAGATCGGAGCCATTAAGTGATTTTAAAGCAAGGTTTGTAGAGCTCCTTCTAGGTCATAGGGATGAGATCAAAATTTTGTCTTGGTTGATTTGCACCTCGATTGCCTCGTGCATTATTGGTTATTCGATTGGTATTTTAGTGGACTTATGGAGGGTAACTTTGTAGTGGGTTTGATGGGATTGTAAGGGATAGGTTATAAGTTGTGGCATAGATTGGCTATGGGGACATTATGAAGGGGTAAGAACGTGGCATTCTTGTGTAGCAAGGTTGGGTGCTTAACACTATCTTGGTTGAGACGAGCCAGCATAATTTATTGCATTGGCCTCTTCTTCTTTCTTCTTACAGACAATAGGCTTTTTACTCGATCCAGCTATTTCCCTAGCAGATATTCTACCACTTTTGATGGCTACATTGATCATTTCTCTGGAGAGAACTAAGTTTACAAATTTTTTGGTGGCATTTCCTATGAGCTTCTCGTAATAAGGAGATGAAAGGTGTGAATGAAAGTGACTGTCATCTCTTTTTCTGTAAGGGGAGGCTGGACTAGGGCTGCTTCTTCTCCCTACCTTTCGGCATATTGCCTGAAACTTTTAGTGGATCTCTTCTCACAATTCATCAGGGAAAGTTAATCTGGCACCCAATCTGACATGTACTGGTATTGATTTAGAAAGGCCTTAGCCAAGTCAGCCCATGATTGGATATTGACATTGTCTAGCTCGATATACCATCGAGCTGCTACTCCAGTGAGGCTATGCTGGAAGTAATGGATGAGGAGCTTTTCATCTTTCTTGTACCTAGCCATTTTTTGTAGGTACATTCGGACATGGACAGAAGGGTCGGTGGTTCCATTAAACTTCTCAAACTTTGGGACTTTAAACTTTAAGGGAATGACAAGGTTGGACACCAAAGATAGCAATTGAGCGTCAAGAGCTCTAAACTTGTCAGTCCCCTTGATAGCTTGAAGGCATTTTTCCAATAGCTGGAATTTGCTCAATTCTTTTATAGTTATAGTGGACTTTTAACCTTTTATTTTCTCTGGTTCCTTATGGTCAAGGGCTATCAGATCTGTCGATGAGACTCGTGTGTTCACCCCTTGAGTACCAAGAATAAATTGACCTGCTGTAATGGGATTTAAATAGATGATTGGCGGAGCCTGAGTGGCAGGTGGAGGAGCGGGCCGTTGTTCTTGTCTAGCTTCTCTTTGGGCGAGTTTTGGATTATTGGTAGGGGGACTTTCGTGTTGGAAGGATGATTCCTTGTTTCAGCAGTGCTAGCTTGCCCTTTTTCTTTCACAGAGGCTATCATTAGTTCCATAAGTTTTGAGATTTGAGCTTGCATTTCACATTGTTTACAGAGCATTTGGTCTTGTGATTCCTTAACCATTAGCTCAAGTCGCTCAATATGTGCTTCATGATCACTCTCCATGATTTGTTTATAATGTCGCATGTTGTAGCGATGCAAGATGTTAGGTTTTGTTTTCCTGATTGACCCCGGAGTCCCTTGTACTTTTATGGCCCAATTCTCGTATTAGACTTCTACTTGAAAATGTATTTATTGATGAGTGATTATAATGTAATAATGAGTTAAAATATTGAATGATTGATGCAAGTGTAAAAAGGTGAAATTAATATGCATATGCAGTAGAGACAATTGAATCCTGGAATAGGTTTGTTGATAACATCTTTCTTAGAGCCACAAAAAGGTCCCTTGCTGAACATTGAACCAGAACAATTATCTCAAAACGATGACAATCATGATAGTTATGACGAGATGATGCATGCGCTAAAACATAAACAAAGGGAAATGAGTTAGTGAGATATATAAGAGACCAATGTAAGAAATTAAAGAATCTGAAAACATTATAGAAAACTATTCATAACATGTCTTAACCAAGGTGGTGAGATGAGAAACTAGCCACTTTTCAACATGCCAGAATGCAATCCGCCCTTCATAAGGTGATCCAATATCTTATTTTGATGGAAAAATAACCGACTAGTGATAATATTTGTTTATCACCACTAGTGCGAATGTGCGTTAAGCCATGACTCGGATAACATAACAGCTTGTAGTATAAGACATTGTTAATAATGGCTTTTGTTCACCGTCACTTATTTATACAAAGGTTAGCCATCGTTCAGGTAGCGCAATGGCATGCCTTGATAAATGATAAAAATGCAGATACGGGTGACAATTGTATGCTTATTGTTACCTACATAATTATGGTGATTAAGAGTAAAGGTTAGGAATGTTTCTTTGAGTGACCCTATTCTTTGGGTATTCTAGCAGCATTCTAGTATGGTTTGACATGGTTTAGCTTGCAGGGCTCACTATATGAGGTTTAAGTTAGTGCCTAAACAAGAATTCAAATTGCTCTTCTATTTGGTAAGACAGTTAAGGGACCCTGATCCTAGACTCAACATGGGTTTGGCGAAATAGGTTCGATCCATTGGATGTATTTCCCTATGCAAATGCAGAGGGTTACTCACGAGAGACATAGGTAATTTACATCCAGGAAGTTATTGCCATGCCTATGCAGAGGATTACTCACGAAGGCGGATAGCTTACTTCCTCCTAATAATTGGGTTATAACCACACCATGGAGTTTGGCAGGTTACTAATGCACATGCAAGTGCATGGTGTGTGACAGGGAAACCTTTTTGTTTACCTCTATATTACCATTTCTATTAAACTGATGATTATTCAAAAATAAGACAATCCTGACAATTATGCCAAACAAAAGATTAGTTAACAAAATGAAAAAAAAAGGGTCATAGTTAAATAATGACTGAAGATCGAAAGAACCGGGAACCTAGCAAGACATGGCTAGTTATTGGCCTAACTCTCTATACTATCCCCAGTGGAGTCGCCAAGCTGTTGCAACGTAACCCCAGGGATGGATCCTCGTGGATCTATGAGTGCGTACGACTTAAAATATATTTTTTTACTTGGAATGTCTTTTTAATTGAGACTTTTCCTTTGCGACGTGATGAGAATGAGAAAGTATAGATTCTCGACTTATGACTTAGTGGGGGGGCCATAAGATGAATCTCTCATCTTATTGGTCTCAAATAACCATCACGAACTGGCCAATGCTTGGAGTTGCCACCGATCATTTTGGGCTAGGCATGATCAGATGCCTATTGAAACCTATGTTTTAAGCTACAAAACTTAAAACATCGATCCCGTTGTCTGCGCAATGCAAAGATTCACCATTTATGTTTGAGAGTTGGTTACGCGCGATGAGGTACGAACCTTTTGGTGATGCCTGAAATTGTACCTTACTAGCTATGTCTTATCTCAGTTTCAATTCTTTTGATTTTCACTTGTCACTATTTCAATATAACCCTCTTTTAATGCATGAATCTTATAGAAATACAAATCCAGGTTTTGATGAAGAAGATTTAATCTCATATACGCCCTAGAGAGGTAGGGAATACAAAGATTTTCAATAAAATGGCCTCTGGATTATACTTTGAAAATGGAATGTTCCACTTTGGGCACTAGAGAGATACCTACACAAAACATTACCTTTAATTTTATTTAAAATGTTTTGAAAACATGAATGCATATAATCATCACAAAGAAATCATGTTAGTAAGGCAATAAATGAAGTAACATAACATGGGTCATTTAATGCAATGATAAAGAAAAGGAATGGACTATTAGAATTTTGCTCATGATTGGCCTCGATTATTTGGGAATAACCGCATCGACAATTTTTTGAGACGCATCTGGGTTTCTTGATTAAAAAAGGTTTGTTTGACATATTCATGGAAATCCAAGGAAAAAAAAATTAATTGTAGTCGAAAGATAGGGTTAGAGTATCCCCTCAGAAAGATGAGGTTGGAGTATCCCCATAGATGGCAAATAATTTTTGACAAAGGAAGATTTTTAAATCTTGACAATTTTGAATAGCAGGGAATTAGAGTATCCCCTCGAAAGTTCAGGGTTAGAGTATCCCCGTGAATGATAAATCATTTTGACAAAGAAAGATTTTTCAATCTCAAAAATTTTGAAAAGTGAGGTTGGAGTATCCCCAAAAGTGGCACGTCTGACACTCTTTAGAGAAGTCGAGTTGGAAAACATAAGTTGACAAAACTTTGTGATTTAGGAAATGTGTGAGCATTTTGCCAACTTTTGCCAAAAAAAATTATTATGGATGAGGATGGTAAAGATGTAAAGTATGTTTGTGCCTTGATATAAGCTTGTGGGAGGTCAAAGTATGTTCTCGAGCCCGATCAGGATGATACGGAGACATTCGAATGTCTCGAGACGAAATTCAAAAAAACAACTCTATTTTGACCATCACTGGAAACAGGGGATAGCATCACGCTATCCTGCATCCTGAATTTATTCTAAATTGTTTTTAAGGCTTTAGAGGGTGGACAAGATACCTCAATGAGGGTCAACCTAAAAATATTCCCCATATCCCAAAAAGTCACTTTTTAGGGGAATAAATTTTCATGTTCAGACTAATTGAGCTGCTGGCAGAGCATATGAGGGACAAGGTGTGTTAAAATTTGAAAAATCACCTCGGACTCATTTGGTATCAAAAAATTGCAAGAGATACCTTTCTAAAAAAGGGATTTCACTCTTTTAGGAAGAATGTTTAAAAATTTTGGAAAAATCATTTAGTGGGCCTAAATGGCCCAACTGGAATACATGTTCGGATTCTAGAGGTTCTGGACAGTTTAGACTTGAAAATCACAACTCTCTCATCCAAAATGATCTAGGGGTGAATAAGACATTGTTTTAAAGATAATTCGACATGCTTTGAGAGACAAATATCAAAAAATTCATAAAAAATTATTTAGGACTTTAAAATGATTTTTTAATTTGCAATAATTGTGCTGCCAGTAGTGGACAAAGCAAAGCAGGGGATATCTATCATTTTTTTATGTCTACGGGTCCAAACTCGAGTCATTGACGTTTGAACATCTATAACTAAAGGGAAAGAGTGGCATGAGCATTACGAATTCATTTGCACAGCCCTAAAGTAGTTTGGGATGATGAAATAGCCCGTTGATCATACCACTCAGGGTTTTGACTCAAAAAAGGCATAAACATTACGGAATAATTGTAGGACCATTTTTGTTCAAAATCAAAAGATTTAAGCTTGTCTAACCAAGATTCCAGATCTGGAAAACTTAATTTTCCCTAAGATACTTTACTAGCTTTAAGGAAAATGGTAAGTCCATGCTAATCCTCATTGGTTGAGGTTAACATACTTGGCTTAGGGAGTTTTGAAAATTAGTTTTTGACGGCCATCAAACATGCATTTTGACAAGGAGAAGACAACAAACATACAAGGGGATGGCACATAACATGAATGGGGGGCTAACTTTACCAATGGTTTAGACAAAGAAAGTGTTATGCATTATGATAAGAAAATATTATGGATGCTCAAAATGGCAATGATTCATGTAAGCTAATGTGTAAATGTGCTTGAAATGTGTTAGGCTAATGATTTATACATGCATTAAGGATAACAAGATGCATGGATATGGCCTAAAATGCATGAGCAAGAGATATCAACTAATGAGGATGAAATAAGGCATTTTGCACATCAAAGGGGCTTTAAGGCATCCAAATCCTAAACTACTACAACCAAAAGCCATAATAATGCATGATAATCCTAAGAGGATGATGGAAACATGGAGAGCTCACTAAAATGATGAGGATGCTAAAAAATAGAAAATAAAAGTGATAAGGTGAAAAGCTATACCAACAAAACTTCAATTTTGAGCCAAACAGTTAGAGCAACGGAGATAGCTTGAATTTCCCTCTCTTCCTTGTTAATAAGCAAGAAAAAGAGAAAAACAATGAGGTTTTGGTTCTGGTATGGATGAGGGTGATTTTTAGAATATTTAGTGGTTAAAAGTGAGTGTTTCAGGGTTTTTTTGGGTGGTTAGTGGAGAGCTACGAGATTTTGTTTTCTTGGTTTAGGAATGTGTTTTTGAAGCTAAAAGTGAGCTAGAATCTAACCTTTTTTAGCTAAGATATAAGTGGTCTATTTATACTAGCATTTTTTAGCCAAATTGGAGGTGTTTTTGGCCATTTCTCAAAGGGGACAAAGTGATGTCAGCATAGTGGCTATAGGGTGGCTGTAGGGAGCAACTTCCTACCAATGTGATGGGCATAGGGTGGCTAGTTTAAATGCTGAAATGATTTTCCAGCAAATAGGGTGGTTGATAGTGATATTGGCCAACAACTAAGGAGGAGTAGGGTGATCATATGACATTGACCCCTTTAATCTAATTTAGACTTCAAAAAAAATGTTTTAATTAATTCAAAAGTCTAAATTGGTAATATCATATGTGTTTTAATCTTTCCTGATGTAAAGAAATAAGTTAAAATCGAGTTTTGGATCAATGGTGGATGAGGAAAAAATGCTCGGACCATGAAAATGGCCTGTATGTATCGATACATTGCAAAAAGTATCGATACATATCAATACATTTGGTCTAAAAACCTTATGTGTATTGATACAATAAACGTTGTATCGATACTATGATCATTGTATTGAGACTATGAACCACTGTATCGATACTATAAACCACTATATCGATACATGTTGATATGTATCAATACATTTCCTTATAGAATGCATGTTTCAGTCTTGGCCTGGCCTAGTATCGATACACGAGGTCTTGTATCGATATAAAGGCTCCTATACGATACATCTACATGTTATATCGCTACAAATAGGGACATTTCAAATTTTTGGATCATTAAAGCATTGTATCGATACATGAGAACCATGTATTGATAGATTCAAGTAAAATTATGAATTTTCTCATATATTTTGTCCCCTAACACCTTGAACTATGTCATTTGATGCCACATCCTCGCATTTACCTTTGATATGGTCCTCAAAATACTTTTTCGCTGGGCAACATTCATCGCCCCCTCTCACGTCCATGCTCCAGATTGCTACAAATGAACCTGAACAAAAAAAGGTGTCTACACTTAGAAAAATCTCAAATTTGTTTAGTTTGTAAGGAATTCATGTTTTATAAGGATTGAACCATTAATAAGCCTAAAAGATCAATGATCCATTTCACCTGCCCTGAAAACTTTTTGAACTGATCAAAACTCTTTTTAAACTTTTCATCCTAACCAAAAAGGCCCAATTGTCATTCAGGAAATCTCATAGCCATAGATCATTAATCTTCGAAGACTTGAATATCATGCACACTAAAGAGTTTTCACGAAATGAACATTCTAAATAAAGAAAGACTAAAGCTTTTCTAATCATGGGGCAAAGCTAAGATTAGAATGCCTTTTAATTTGAAGAGAGATATCATCTACACTCACATTCATCTTCATTTATATGGATCCATCATTACAAGCATTCATCTTCATCTGTGTACATCCATACTCACAAACCTTTGCAATCACATGCATTCTCATTCATGAGTATCTACACTTGTATTCTTTTTTACCCACAACTATACCTATGTGCATTGTCATTCATGAGCATTAACACTCATATACATTCTCATCTACAAATGCATTCATGTGCAATCTTATTCTCTGCATTTACGCTCATGTGCATTCACTTTCATGCATTTTGCACTTATGTGCCTTCTCTTTCATATCTATTTATATCTACAAGCATTGGCACTCATATGCATCCTCAGTCATTGGCATTAGCACTCATACATTCTCATTTATTTTTGCTCACACTTACATGAATTCCTATCAACATGCATTCACACTCATATGCATTCTTGTTCCTACACAATTGTATTTATAAACACTAACCATGTCACCTTACATGTATGTGCATCTTTCCATGTGCATAGGCATCTTGAAAAAGTGTAAGCATTACATCAACTCACTTATGACACCTTATAAGATGACATTTATCCCTCAACATGACACCACGACAGACATCACATTTTTTTCTTGAGAATATCAATCAAAAATCTCCAAAAGCCTCTCTTGAAGATATTTCTAAAAAAAATCTTTCACCCATGTTTCGAGTCAGTCCATAAAGAATTGGACACTTGTTGTAAAAGCCCAATGTAGCTAGCCATGTGGTAAGCCTAGTGAAGTTGGCTCATATTGAAAGTCAAACCTAATGTATCTAATTATGTTATAAGCTGGTAAAGTTGGCAGAATCCATAAAACTTATCAAAATTTCTTTTATCAATTGGAACCACAGTTGGACTCACTTGCTAGACCTTTTTCATATTGATCGAACAAGATTAGAGACCTCATTTTGTAAACCCTAGCCAAAAGGTGGAGTTGAACCATCTATTTTTGACCCTTTTCATCAACAAACCGAATTCATTTCTAGTTAACTTAAATCATTAAGTGTATCCCTTCAGTAACACTAAAAACTTATTCGCTAAGTCTATTAACAAACCTTATGATGAATGAATCCCTAACAAAAACTAATTATAGCTGAGAGATCTTCTCCCATATAGTAACCTTACTAAAAAACTAATCCCCAACATGAGTCGATTGACTCAAAAACCATTTTTTGTATTATAGGTCACATTAAACTTTAAAAATGACGTTAACCATTCAACAAAATTCTAAACATTGAGAATAGAGTTGGTGAACCTTAGAGTAAAAGACACCCAATAAAACTTAAAGATGGAAGGTAATTTAAAACTCCAAAGCTAATTGCCAAATTAAGCTTTTAAAATAATCACCTTTGCATCACTTAAACATGCATTTACATCTTCATGCATCATTCATACAATAATTAACATCCTTCAAGTACAAACTCTAACTCACAAAAGTCAAACCAATAAAGAACTGTAAGTATGAATTCTTGTTTTTGAAAAACCCCAAAAGACTCCAAGGAAGAATCTTTAACCTCACGAGCTTATAAATTGAAAAGCCTTTTAGCAGAGTTACCTAAACTCATGTCCTTTAGTCCATATGCCTTTTTCCTTTTAAGTTTAAGAAAAGTTGGACATTTTTTTTTCTTCTAGCCCATAAAAAGCTGGACATCTTTTCTTTTTATATCTATGAAAAGTTGGACACACTTTTTTCTTTTAGTCCATAAAAAGCTAGATGCCCTTTTTTAGTCTATAAAGAGTTTACACCCACCTACCTTAGCCCATAAAGAGCTGGGCGCTTATCTACCTAGTCTACAAGAAGCTGGAATCCTATATACCTTAGTCCACAAAGAGTTGGATGCCTACCTACCTTAGTCCAAAAAGAGCTAAATGCCTACCTACTTTAGTCTACAAAGAGCTAAATGCCTACCTACCTTAAATGCCTACCTACTTCAGTCCAAAAAGAGCTAGATGCCTACCTACCTTAGTCAATAAAGAACTTGATGCCTACTTATCTCAGTCCACAAAGAGCTAGATACCTACCTATCTCAGTCTCCAAAGAGCTAGATACCTACCTATCTCAGTCCACAAAAAGCTAGATGCCTACCTACCTTAGTTCACAAAAAGCTATATCAATACCTACTTCAATTCATAAAGAGTTGGATGCTTATTGAGTCAATACACAAAGAGTTGGACAGAAAGCAACCTTAGTCCATAAAGTGTTGGATGCCTATCGAGTTAAAACTCATACTAGTTGACACTTGTTTGGGGGTTAAACCTAAAAAATTATAAACCTAGTAAAGAGGTCAAACCCTAGAAAACTTATTGAAATTTTTGTATCAGTTGGGACCGCTACCAACATGCTTTGTCTATCTCAGCATCATACTAACTATATATCTATTCTCCTACAGATACTCAGGGTCTAATTTACACCTTGGAAAAAATAATGTTTATTTGTCTTTGCCCTATTTTGAGATTAATAAATATATGATTAATTATTGGGGATAGAATAATTAATATATAGATTATCAGAGCCTAATTATATATGTCTAATTGGTCCCTCCACTAACTCAATATAATTCTTTAATAACTGATTATTGATCAAAATATCCAGAGATAGAAGATTCTCAATATGGTGAAGTGGTATGCCAAATTCACTCACTTTAAGAGCATGGGCATTTTCTTCAATAAGTAAATGAAAATGATTTTTTCGTATTATTTATTTAGAATATATATTTAATTTAAATATTTATTTAGACAAGAATTAGCAATTTAAATTAATTATATTTATCTTTTGATAAATATAAAAATTAATTTAAATTAAATAGATATGAGAAATTAATTATTTATATAATTAATTTAATATCTATTATGACTTATTTAAATACTTATTTATAAATTAAATATGGATAATATTCAAAATAAATTTAAAATTATTTTATTTATTTATTTATTTTAATTTACAATTAAATTAATTATTTTATTATAGTTAATTTTTTGATAATTAGTACATAATTATTATATTCGAATAAAATTACCATGATTTTATTTTGAATTAGAATTGGACTTATGGAAAATTGTTGGGCTAAATAGAATTAATAGTTTAATCAAAATTAAATAGTATTTAGATTAAACAAGCTAAATTTCATAAAATAAATTTGGGCTAAAATATTGTTTATGGACACTAGGTTTAGGCTAAATTATAGTGGTCACCTATATTAGGGTTGGCGCCACATATGGGTTTTATGGAATTAATAGAATAATTATTTTAAGTAAAAACATTAAAATTAGGGCTACCTTGTTACTTGATATAAATAAGAGGCTTGTGCCTAAGGTTTTTTTCTTAGACTTTGGCACCATACTTAGAGGTTTCTAATCATAATATCTTGTGATTCTAAACCTAGAGGCATAAGGTGATCATTAAGGAAAATCTAGTCGTACAAATTTAGAGCTAATCAAGACAAAGAGCGCCCACACACTTTACCACTTAGGAATTGGAGAATAGTAGGGAAAACTAACTGGTTGAAGCTTTTGCAAGAATCTAAGAATTCTTAGACAGCATCTTCAGATCTGTAACTCAAGTAACTGATTAAGATGGTTTTATTGTATATAACAACACGATTTAGTACGATCGAATTAAACATTTTAAAAATTTCACCACATATCTGATCAGTTTTTCCTACATACTAGAGGGCATGATATCAATATTTAAAGAGTGGTACTGATATTAAGGGTGTTTGTATCGATACAAAGTTATGTCATAGCTAAAATCATGACTTTTAGCCAACATTTATCGATACAAGAATACACGTATCAATACAACAAGCTTGGTATAATACAAGCTTGTTGGTGTTGATACACCATGCTTTGTATTGATACCATATTCAAAGCATCGATACATTCTAGGTTTCTTTGCTTAATGTATCGATACATAAGGCTATTTTTGGCCTAATTTGAGACAGGTTTCCTCCCTTCATACCATGACTTCAAAACTCAAATTTGGTCACTTCTTTACCTTTAAAAAGCACCCAATATCAGACATTACTTCATGAAAATCATGTGGATTTAATTAGATTAACATAGTTTGGAAAGACCCAATAAGCTTTGTATGAGGGTATTTCATGAAAAAAATCTAATTTCATGAAGAATGCAGTTGTGATTATCCATTTGATCTAATGCATGGTTTTCTTTGCCTACAAGAATCAAGATTAACTGATCAAGTATTGAAAGGTATCACATTGGTACAATGAGTCATCTTATTGCACATGCCAAAAATCCTATATGCCCTCATTGCTAGGTTAACTTAGTGGCTAAAATTATCTACTGTATAATCTAATTTTTACTTAGCTCAGAAGGACTTTTTACATTAGCCACCAAAAAAAAATCAAGCTCTCCTGAAAACTTTTGTGCTCTTTTTTTGCCTTTCCAAAAGCCCTTCTAAAATATCTCATTTCCCTCATCTTTACCTTAAAAACTATCCTTCATAGCCATTATAACCAAAAGCTCTTTCTTTTTATTCCTTTTTTGGTAATCCATATCAAAGAAAAAGAAGAAAGTGAGCTAGAAGTTATTGGATTATTGCTTAAGAATATAGCTAGGAGCTCAAGCTTCCATTGGGGTATATTTTATATCTTTTCTTCCTTTCATTTTTTTTCTTTATCATAATTATCTTAGTAAACCTTCATGTTTCCATGACCCTATTAAGGCTTCCATGTATTATTGTGACTTTGTTTGTGGTAGCTTTAGGATTTAGATGACTTTCTTTATGCTTCAATGGTGTTTTAATTAGCATGTTCTATTCAATAAGCGTAGGAGAAGCAGTATTCTTAAAAAAAAAAGAAATTAGAAACAAGTCAATATGATACAGATTAGCCCCTTCTTCTTACGCTAAATATCTTACTAGTTCTGAGGATGCATTTTCAGTATGATTTCCTTATTGAAGTGCATGGATAGTTTATTGTTTTGAGGGTTATTCATATTTAATATCTTAGCTTAGTTCATCATATGTTTGTTGAAATACCTTATAATGATTGTAAGAATCTGTTTTCAAAGAAAACCCAAAGTTAAATCTATACTAACCTCAATCAATAGGGATTAGCATGGATTTAATGTTTTTAATATATAGGTTCTCCTATCTTACGGATATATCAAACATAAATGCTTGGAATTATGGCCTAATAAGAAAAAATAAATTCTATTTTAATTCAAAAAAATGCTTTCAAATATTTAGTTCAAGCCTTGTTTTAAGCCTACCATTACAATTAGTATAGATAGCGGATGCTTAAGTCTCCTACTCTATGAAAGTTGGATTGGTCGTTACTTCACTGCCATGGACCTCAGTGATTGGACATTTGCATATCCAATGCCTTAGCATGTGACCATTGGTATTGGTAGCATAGTAATCTCCATTTGAAATATTATTTTTGGAATCAAAATGACATTCTAGAAATTTTTGACATTTTCCTAGAAAAAGCTTTGAACTACCTTTACAATGATACATTTTTTGCCCCCAAATCATTCCGAATGTAGAACTTATGATTTTTTGAATGTTGGCTATTTGAAACCCCTGAAGTCAGCAATTCACATTATAGTTGGGCAATTTTGACCCATCTAATGATCTGTTTAGATTTTTTGAACATTTTTCTTAAAATGTTTGTAAAATTTTCTTTTTGAAAAGGTATCATTTGTGGTTTAACAATTCCAAACAAGACTAGGGTGATTTTTTAAAGTTTACTGCGCTCTTTTTTCTACCAGTTGTTGTCAATGCTAACTTAAACCCAGTTTTAAAAATTAGTTCTGCATAAAAAGTGATTTTTCTAGAATGGTTAGAATATTTTTACAATAATCCTTATTGATTATCTTACAAACTATACCTTATTTGCTACTAGAACCTATCAGACCAAACTGAAATAAATTTTGGAAAGTGGATAGTGCAAAGCTACCTATGTTTTTGTTGAACTTAAGAAAATTTACATGGATTTTCCTGAACCACCATTTCTAGTCATTCGGATGACTTGAAATATATTCAATGGTTTTCTAATGGTATCATGGGTGACGATGTAAATCTTTTTATGCTCAGATCAAAACCCAAAATTGTTTTCAAGGTTAATTTCCCTTTTCTATTTAAAAAATTTTGATCTTCCATTATAAATTATTGTTTCTTAAAGAAAATACCAAAAATTTTGATTTTCAAATAACAAATATTATTTTTGGAATTAAAATGACATTTTTGGAAATTTCTAGCATTTTCTTAGGAAAAGCTTTAAAGTACCTTTACAATGATACATTTTTTGCCCTCGAATCATTTCAAATGTAGAACTTATGATTTTTCGAATGTTGGCTGTTTGAAACCCCTGGAGTCTTGAATTCACATTCTAGTTGGACAATTTTGACCCATCTAATGATTTGTTTAAATTTTTTAAACATTTTTCATAAAATGATTGCAAAAGTTTCTTTTTGGAAAGGTATCATTTGTGATTTAACAATTCCAAACGACTCTAGGGTGATTGCCAAAGTTTACTGCTCTCTTTGTTCTACCACTTACTGTCAATACTAACTTAAACTAGTTTTAAAAACTAATCCTGCCTAGAAAGTGATTTTTCTAGGACATATGGAATACTTTTACAATAATCCTTATTGATTATCTCTCAAACTATAAATCATTTGCTACTAGAACCTATCAGACAAAACTGAAATAAATTTGGGAAAGTGGAGAGTGTAATGCTACCTATGTTTTTGCTGAACTTGAGAAAATTTACATGGATTTTCCTAAACCACCTCTTTTAATCATTCAAATTACCTAAAATATATTCAATGGTTTCCTAGTGGTGTCATGGGTCATGATGTAGGTCCTTTTAGGCTCAGATCAAAACCCAAAAATGTTTTCAAAGTTAATTTCCCTTTTTTATTTTAAAAAATTTGATTTTCAAAAATCAAATATTACTTTTGAAATAACATTTCTAGAAATTTCTAGCATTTTCATAGAAAAAGTTGTGAACGACCTTTACAATTATACATTTTTTGCCCTCGAATCATTCCAAATGTTGAACTTATGGTTTCTTGAATGTTGGCTGTTTGAAACCCTTAGAGTCAGCAATTCACATTCTTGTTGGACAATTTTGACCCATCTTATGATTTGTTTAGATTTTTTTAACTTTTTTTCTTAGAATGATTGCAAAATTTTCTTTTTGAAAAGGTATCATTTGTGATTTAACAATTCTAAATGAGTCTAGGATGATTTTTCAAAGTTTACTACTTTCTTTTTTCTGCCACTTGCTGTCAATGCTAACTTAAACCAATTTTAAAAACTAATCCTGCCCAGAAAGTGATTTTTCTAGGTCATTTGGAATATTTTTACAATAATCCTTATTTGATTATCTCTCAAACTATACCTCGTTTGCTGCTAAAACCTATCAGACCAAACCAAAATAAATTTGGGAAAGTGGATAGTGTAATGCTGCCTATGTTTATGCTGAACTTGAGAAATTTTACATGGATTTTCCTAAACCGCCTTTTCTAGTCATTTGGATGACTTGAAATATATTCAATGGTTTCCTAGTGGTGTCATGGGTCACGATGTAGGTCCTTTTAGGCTCAGATTAAAACCCAAAAATGTTTTCAATTTTAATTTCCCTTGTTTATTTAAACAAATTTGATTTTCCATTGTAACTTGTTGTTTCTTAAAAAAAATATTAAAAATTTTGATTTTCAAAAATCAAATATTATTTTTGGAATCAAAATGACATTTTTGGAAATTTCTAGCATTTTCCTAGAAAAAGCTTCAAACTCCCTTTACAATAATACATGTTTTACTCCTCAATCATTCCAAATGTAGAACTTATGATTTTCCAAACTTTTGCTATTTGAAACCCTTGGAGTCAGCAATTCACACTATAGTTGGGCAATTTTGACCCATCTAGTGATTTGTTTAGATTTTTTAAACATTTTTCTTAAATGTTTGTAAAATTTTCTTTTTGAAAAGGTGTCATTTGTGATTTAACAGTTCCAAACAAGTCTAGGGAGGTTTTTTAAAGTTTACTACTCTCTTTTTTCCTACCATTTGTTGTCAATGCTAACTTAAGTGCATGTTTAAAAATTATATCTACCTAGAAAGTGATTTTTCTAGGATGTTTGGAATATTTTTACAATAATCCTTATTGATTATCTCTCAAACAGTACCTCGTTTACAACTAGAACCCATCAGACCAAATCAAAATAAATTTGGGAAAGTGGATAGTGCAATATTACCTATGTTTTTGTTGAACTTGAGAAAATTTACGTGGATTTTCCTGAACCACCTTTTTTAGTCATTCAAATGACTTGAAATATGTTCAATGGTTTCCTAATGGTATCATGGGTCACGATGTAGGTTTTTTTAGGCTCGGATCAAAACCCAAAAATGTTTTCAAAGTTAATTTCCCTTTTCTATTTAAAAAATCTTGATTTTCTATTATAAATTATTGTTTATTAAAAAATATATCAAAAATTTTAATTTTCAAAAATCAAATATTATTTTTGAATATTATTTTTGGAATCAAAATGACATTTCTAGAAATTTCTAGCATTTTCCTAGAAAATGCTTCGAACTACCTTTACAATGATACCTTTATTGCCCTTGAATCATTCTAATGTAGAACTTATGATTTTTCAAAGGTTGGCTATTTGAAACCCCTAAAGTCAGCAATTCACATTCTAGTTGGGCAATTTTGACCCATATAATGATTTGTTTGGATTTTTTAAACATTTTTCCTAAAATGTTTGCAAAATTTTCTTTTTGAAAAGGTAACATTTTTTATTTAACAATTCTAAATGAGTCAGAGTGATTTTTAAAAGTTTACTGCTCTCTTTTTTCTACCACTTGTTGTCAGTGCTAACTTAAGCCCAGTTTTAAAAATTATTTCTACCTAGAAAGTGATTTTTCTAGGATATTTAGAATATTTTTACAATAATTCTTATTGATTATCTATTAAATAGTGCCTCGTTTGCTACTAGAACCTATTAGACCAAACTGAAATAAATTTGGGAAAGTGGATAGTGCAATGCTACCTATGCTTTTCTGAACTTGAGAAAATTTACATGGATCTTCCTGAACCACCTTTCTTAGTCATTCAGATGACTTGAAATATATTGAATGGTTTCCTAGTGATATCGTGGGTCATGATGTAGGTTCCTTTTAAGCTCGGATCAAAACCCAAAAATCTTTTCAAAGTTAATTTCCCTTTTCTATTTAAAAAAATTGATTTTCCTTTATAAATTATTTTCTCTTAAAAATATATATATATATATAAAATTTTGATTTTCAAAAATCAAATATTATTTTTGGAATCAAAATGACATTTTTAGGAAGTTCTAGCATTTTCCTAGAAAAAGTTTTGAACTACTTTTGCAATGATACCCGTTTTGCCTCTGAATCATTCCAAATGTAGAACTTATGACTTTTCGACTGTTGGCTATTTGAAACCCTTAAAGTTAGCAATTCATATTCTAGTTAGGCTATTTTAACCCATCTAACGATTTGTTTAGATTTTTTAAGCATTTTTATTAAAATGTTTGCAAAATTTTCTTTTTGAAAAGGTATTATTTGTGATTTAACAATTCCAAATGAGTCTAGGGTGATTTTTGAATGTTTACTACTCTCTTTTCTCTACCACTTGCTATCAGTGCTGACTTAAAATAGTTTTAAAAACTAATCCTGCCTAGAAAGTGATTTTTCTAGGTCGATTGGAATATTTTTACAATAATCCTTATTGATTATCTCTTAAACTATACCTCGTTTGCTACTAGAACCTACCAGACCAAAACTAAAATAAATTTAAGAACGTGGATAGTGTAATGCTACCTATGTTTTTCATCAACTTGAGAAAATTTACATGGATTTTCCTAAACCACCTTTTCTAGTCATTCGGATGACTTAAAATATATTCAATGGTTTCCTAGTGGTGTCATGGGTCACGATCTAGGTCCTTTTTGGCTCGGATCAAAACCCAAAAATGTTTTCAAAGTTAATTTCCCTTTTCTATTTAAAAAAAATTAGTTTTCCATTATAATTTCTTGTTTCTTAAAAAAATAAAAAAATTTTATTTTCAAAAATCAAATATTATTTTTGAAATTTTTTTTTGGAATCAAAATGAAATTTCTAGAAATTTCTAGCATTTACCTAGAGAAAGCTTTGAACTACCTTTACAATGATACTTTGTTTGCCCCCCGAATCATTCCAAATGTAGAACTTATGATTTTTCGAACGTTGGATATTTGAAACCCCTGGAGTTAATAATTCACATTCTATTTGGGCAATTTTGGCCCATCTAATTATTTGTTTAGATTTTTTAAATATTTTTCTTAAAATGTTTGCAAACATTTTTGTGAAACGGTATCATTTGTGATTTAACAATTCCAAACAAGTCTAGGGCAATTTTTCAAAGTTTACTACTCTATTTTTTCCACCACTTATTAATTCTACCTAGAAAGTGATTTTTCAAGGACGTTTGGAAGATTTTTACAATAATCCTTATTGATTATCTCCCAAGTAGTACTTCGTTTACTACTAGAACCTATTAGACCAAACTGAAATAAATTTGGAAAAGTGGATAGTGCAATGCTACCTATGTTTTTGCTAAACTTGAGAAAATTTACATGGACTTTCTTGAACCACCTTTTTTAGTCATTCGGATGACTTGAAATATATTCAATGGTTTCGTAGTGATGTCATGGGTCACGATGTTGGTCCTATTAGGTTTGAATCAAAACCTAAAAATGTTTTCAAAGTTAATTTCCCTTTTCTATTTAAAAATTTTGATTTTCCATTGTAAATTCTTATTTGTTAAAAATATAAAAAATTTAGATTTTCAAAAATTACTAAAAATCTCTTCTTTTGAAGGGATACTCTAACCCCACTTTTCAAAAATCCATCCAAAATCTAAGTTTCTCTCCTCCGAGCTTCCTTGGACCTTTGGGTAAAATTTTCATTCCTAAGATAACCATCAAATCAAAACATGCCTTAAAATTATCAATTCAGTTATTCTTCAATAACTGAGGTCAATTACAAGATACATCCCAACCGTCCCCTCCCTTTTATGCTTTTATGTATTCATCTTTAATGCAAAGTTTATTATATTTCCTTATGTCTTACTAACCCATTTCTCTTTTTGATGATGATTTACGTTCATGCTTATAAAGCATCAAATTTTATTAAACTCAAGGTAATGTTCTGTATCGGTATCCTGCCAGTGCTTGATGTAGAGTATCCTCTTCTAAATTAATCTGGATCTTATTTTACCAAATGCTTTATGTTTTTCCTCCCTGTTAGGTTGCATAGAGAGATATTAATTAAACTTTTATCATAAAACCTAGATTTAATATTTAAAAATTTATATTTATAAGAAAGTGATTACACATAAATAATGATCCCATGAAGAATCGAAGAAAATTGAGACTTTAATAGTTTATGGCTGAATAGTTTTAATTTTGGATGTTATGGGGGGTGCTAATCCTTTCCCATATGTAACCAACTACCAAACCCTTTTAAAACAAACTCTGGTATATGCAATTTGTAAAATCAGTGTTTTGAGTTTTGTAAGTTAGAATCACTGATTTTAATAGGTATCTGTCATACTTAGCCCAAAATGATCAATAGTGACTCCAAGTCATGGTCATTTTGTAATGGCCATCCAAGACAGGTTGTATGACTGATTTGTTCGACTGCCCTCCCTTTGACTTTCACTTTATCATGTTTAATTCAAATCTCAATCAAGAGATGATCTAAAGGCAAGCCCCTTTCCTTTATCATCCCTTTTTCATTTTTAAGTCGTAGCACATCATGTGAAGGGCACGTCATGACAGTAATAACAATTGTATTGTTCCAATAGAGTAAATCTAAGGCCTTTCTAATTGGCAATTATATGATAGAGTAATGTTCGTCACATGGAAGTTTAATTTATAAGTATATCGGTTTGATTTGGAGTGGAATAGTGTGTTTCCCACGGTGTCTCTATAAATCTTATTGAACCCTCACATAATTATATGATTATTCTTGATATAATACGCATCAATGGGGAGATTATTCAAGCATGATACTGGTATTACGTTCAAAGCTGACCTATTATCAATGAACACTTTGGGCAACATGCTGCTTTTGTATTATGTGCTAATGTGAAGGGCTTTGTAGTTTCACTTCCCATTTAGGGAACTTTATTATCACTGAAAGATATGTAGTTATCCATAGTGATGTTGCTTAAGCAATCCAACTGGCCTATCAAGATATCGAGAGAGACATATGCTTCATTTAAGACATTAAGAAGACTATGAGCTTCAAAGTTCAACAATAGTGACAGCATAGATATCTTGGTGGGTTGCTTATTCAACTTATCAATGATGTTTGTATTCACTATGCTTGACGAACTTAAGAACATTTATAGCTTCATTCTCATTCATTGACTTTTTTATAGCTATCAGATTTGATTATTTGGTTGTAGACTTTGGTGTTTAATGGATATAAGTAGTGTTCTTTTGTTGAGTTTCATTTTTTGATATAGTTGGGGCATAACATCTACCACTTTGAGTTAAATGGCTAAACCTTAAAAAGTCAACATTAGTTGTTTGTTAGCTAGATTCTTTAGTGATTAGAGTTTTGCTTTAGAAGGGAAATGAGACCAGATTATTGTTTTTATAAGGGAAAGAGGATGGAAGCTGAATGATTAATTTTGGTGTAGGTTAAACAGGGGTAGCTTTGATACTTTATTAGTTATCAGAGAAAACCAATAGCCCCCTAACGTTGTAGGGTGGATTTTTTTTGCCCTCTTTTCGCGGTGTTGATATATGGTATCATATTTATTGATCTAGTGAAAGAGGCTCACTTTTTATAATAGAATTCAATGATGCCTTTATTAATAATTTTTTGGACCATAGCATGGAACTCCTTGCACATTTGAAGAGTGTGGCCATCTATGATATGGAAATCATAAAAGTCAATGGATTCCTCTTTTACCTTTTTATCCCCATTAACCAATTTGACTTGTAGTAGGACTTGTAAACCAGATTCATTGATGTCTTAACTTTCTCTATGCTTTTTATGATCTCATAGTCATTTCGATACCCATTGCATTCGCAGCTAATTCAATGTGAGCTTGGAGTGAGGTAGTTTAAATACTAGATTTTAACCCTTGTTCACTATCAATCCTCTTTTTTCTTTTGGTATCTTTTCTGGTCGAGTCACTTTCATGACCTCATCGATCTTCTTTCATAAATGACTATATTTGCAAAGTTCTTTATGGCGCTTCATATCACATTTTCATAATAAGGCACTTGTAAAGTGTTGATAAACCTAATGATCATCTCTTTCTCTATTAACAAGCGGTTAATACGGGCGACCTCTTTCATCCACCTTTGAGTATATTGTTAAAGCTTTCATTGGCTCTCTTTTCTATACTCATAAGAGAAAGGAAATTCAAAGCCTAGTAAGATATAGGTCTATACTCATCTGTCGCATTAATAGATGGACTCATGTCTTCATCTCGTTCTTTTTAATTTTAGTCTAATCTATCATCCCTTGAACCATCTCTAACAAAATTGGGTATTGTTGCAGAATATGCCCCTATACGCAATGGTAGCAAATGGATTTAGTGTTTTTTTATTTTAACTTTTGACTTCTAACACTATTTTGACCTTTACAAAAGCTTGTCATACCTTGGTTATGGGTGTCTTGACCTTTATAATGTTTCTCCTGACCTATCATTTTTTTTATCGACCATTGTATTCACCTTAGGTTCATATGATTTGAGGGAAAGTTGGCTTCAACATTAGGTCTTAGTTCTTGCTCAATCTTGATCATGTCCTTTTTAAGTAGACTTTATATTTTCCTCTTAAAAAAGGTGTAATTCTTAATAGAGTGGCCTTGTGCCCCTACATAGTACTCATAGTAAGAATTTTCATCAAACCATTTGGGATAGGGGTGGCCTTGGATTTATGAAGACCAAAGCCATCAGCTGGGCTACTAGTAGGCAAAGTAGATCTCTTCATACTAGTAAAGAAATTGATTAAAATACTCTGTTTCTCGATGTGCTTATTGATTGTTAGGAGCTCTTGCATTGTTCATGTTATGAGATTGTGCATTTTAAGTGGTGTTTTGAATGGCATTTGATGCGAAACTCATTGTTGGGGTAAACTCAGTAGAATAGATCGGTTATGGTGCTGGCGAGTAGGAGTTAATGCCTGAATATGCCATGTTAGGGAAGTATAAGTTTTGTGCCAAGTATTGATTTTGAGGAAAACTAGCCAAGGTCTTGTTGATGGCGTTTAACTCATTCTCTTGCCACTTTTGATAGCATTTTTTATTATTTCACTTGATATAACCATATCGGTAAAATTCTTCATGGCTCTTCCTACCAGCTTGTCATAATAAACAACTCACAAGGTGTTGATGAACATAACCATCACTACAGCAAAGTGAGGCTACAGTGGCATTTTATTACAACACTTTTTTAAAAAATGCCATTAAAATATATGTGTAAATAAAAAAAATATTTAGTGGCATTTTAAATTCAAACGCCGCTATTTAGTAGTTTTAGTGGCATTTTTAATATTAAACGCCGCTAATTGCTACTTATAAAGTTGCAGTAATTTTTTTTGGCGCTCAAAATGTCCCACTATTCAAAAAGTAAGACATTAGCAGCGTTTTTATTTTTAAATGCCACTATATTTTTTTAATTAGTGGCGTTTATTGGTGAAAACGCCTTTATATATGATAATTTAGTGGTGTTTATGATGAATGCCATTAATTTATTTTATATAGCGGCATTTATTGAGTGAAATGCCACTAAATATCTTAATTAGTATAGCTTTTTTCCTTCAACCCTTTTTCTCGTTTGGCTATTTCTCTAACCCTTTTTTCTTTTTTCCTTTGTTTTATATCAATAAATTTTGATTTTTTTTCTCCATCTCTCTTTCATCTCTCTCTCGTTTTCCATCTCCTATCATTGTGGCTGGACTTCATATTTCTTGACTTCTTTGCATGTAGTATTAGGGATTTTAAGGTAAAATTAAAGGATTTAGGGATTGTAAAATTGAAGGATATAATCATGGTGGAATGAAATTTCTGTCATGTAATTTGTCATTTTTTCTAACTATGTGTTTCTTTTGATTTAGGAATTCTTCTTGCTAATGCTTGCTTGGTTTTGTCGCAGGAAACAAGCTTGAAATTTTTGTCTTGTGCCTGAAGTTTTCCATTAATAAAAAGCAATCCAGCTTATTGGGTAATTTCAACAAGTCTATTTCACCAATTACTCTTCAGCTTTTTTCAATTTCTCTATATTCCCTGTTTTTATTTTTTATTTATTTTTTAGGATTGTTTACTTTTAGTTCTCAGCTTTTTTTTGTTTGATTATGGGGTTTTCAGTGTAAAAATGGCAAAGAAAGCTGAGAATTGGGAATTTTTTTGGCACAATTTCTTTGAAATTTTAATGAAAAACATAAAATAATATAAAAATTAAATCCTATAGTGCTAGTATTCTGCGAGCACTACAAAGATTAGATTTCCTTTCCTATTTTTGATATGATATGTGAAAAAAATGGGCAATATATATATATAGTAACATTTAGAACTCATGGGATTTTTAATTTGCAGAATGAATAGTTAAATGGATTAATCAAAAAACCATGAAAGAAAATTCATAAGCTACAGATTCCTACTGTCTTGCAAACTCTTCAGTGCTACGATATAATTTTTTTTTCATTATTCAATTTTACTTTTTAGCCAAAATAAAAAGAAAAAGTAATATGATTTTGCAAGAAACATATAATCTCAACAATCTCTGTTGTAAATAAGCCAAACCCCTCCTATGATTTGAGGATCAGATCAAAAACTTTACTGTTTAATTTTCTCTTAATTAACCAAATTGCTTCTACAGTTTTAAAATGTTAAAAACAATGCCATTGAGTTATTTTTTAAGTAAATTTTTATATTTTGATTTTTATCAAATGAATATCTATTTTACTTTCTAATATACTGGTTTTTGTCATCGGGAAAGTCATGATACTTTTGTCACTATTGACAAAAATAATTTCTAATAACTTAAAATACTAATAAAATTATTATATAATCTTTTTCTTCTATTAAAATAAATAATTAAATTAGCCTTTGTAACATTGCCACATAGCAAGCACCTGGAAGCGCACGTTAGCTGGTAGAATAGTGAACAATATTGTAAAGTTCATTTTCTTT
>JBBYHM010278365.1:10874-25627 GCA_038381775.1 Adansonia rubrostipa | reverse complement strand
GGAAAGCTGCTGAAGCTAACGGGGACAAGTTGTCTGCTCTTATGGGATGAAAATGATTACATTCACTGCTGTGGTTCGGTTTAACACCGGGAAATTGCTCACGCAAATCCGATTTATGATATTGATTTCAGGATACTCAGGGGCGGAGCTACCTTATCCAATGCAAGAGCCATGGCCATTTTTGGAAATCCCTTTAATATATTGGTTGATATGTAATTGCATATTAAATATAATTAAAATGGTCACTCAAAATCAAATTTGTATTTAGTTAGATTAATCTCAGCACTCTCAAAAAATTTTAAAATCTTTTAATGTATTATAAATTTATCTTTTAATCTATCAAATAAATATATTATATATTTATTTTTTGATTGTTAGTTAAGCTCGATATATTAATTTTTAAAAGGTTTTAACTTTCTTTATTTTTATGTTTAGCCCATAGTTATTGGTACCTTACCACTATTAGCCAGTATATATTAGTTTTAAAGTAAAATAAAACGGTACCAATAGTATACTATTTTAGTTTTTATACCAGCCCATGCCAATCATACCAGTTTGTATCGGTATGTAACGATCAATATCAATCGATATCAACTCATATAAGATTTTAATTTATATATATATATGAAAAAAGTATTTATCGGTAAACTCGAAACGATACATTAAAACAAACCGATATTGACATGTACTAGCACTAAAACAAAAACGACGTGTCATCATTTTCATACTGACTATCTTAATTTGGCTCCAAAAAAATTCTTGGCTTGCTCCGCCCAGAGGATACTTATCCATCAACCCAAGGAGTATATGAATAAGGGATCGATGAGAGATGTAAAATAATCCATGATAACGATGGTCAAGTGCACATGGATGGAGCTAACATGAATGCCCAGGTCTTTTTTCTTAAAACTTAATATATCGATATGATACCTTAAAAACGATACCTTTAAAGCCGAATTTGCACAAAAGTTTATCACCATATATAATGTTGTGAATGATTTTATGATATATTGATGCTAACATATATATTAAGATATATAAATTTTTCAAAAAAAATATTTTTTGCCCGACAGCAGCATTCGGGCAAAGTTGCAATCTCACTGTCAACAAGATTTCCTGCATTTATATTTCAGTTTACTTGGGTCTGAACCTTTTGCATTTTGCATTTTGCATTTTGCATCTTTCTTTTCCTCAAGCATGCTCACATTTGATTCTCCAACTTTTTTGGTCCTTGAAGATGGGTTTGACGAGCCTGGGTTTTATTGGAGCCAACGTTAGCCTTCTGAATCTCTGGATTCCATATGGAGATGGTGGACCTGGCATGGGACCTATCGGTGTCAAGAAGCATTTGGCACCATTTCTGCCTTGACATCCTGTGGTATTTATTCCCCGATATACAGTACACATGCATGTATATGCACAAATTTCTTTGGCTTTTTCATTTTCGTCTTATGAATCTTAAGCATCCCTGTGAAAGAATCGTATCGTAAAAGTTGGTTCTGACCGTATTTCATTTCTGCATCTGAAATTCCGAGCATATGATTCACATGTTGTTGGCAATGGATTTTATTGATTTCCATTTACCGCTAACATCAAATTGCGAGTAGTTGGCGGTGAATTCTTCTGCTCCAAGACCTTCCCATCGAATATTTGATTTCTTTACAATCCTACCGTATGTATCTACCGGAGGTATTCCAGCACCCGACAAAACATACCCTCCCGGTACCATTTCTGCCGTTCCTTGGGGCTCTGTGCTTATCTTGCTGATATCATACACTTACATAGCCATGACGGGGTCTAAGGGACTCACTGATGCTTCGGGGATAGCTACTTTGAATGCAAACTACATGGCAAAACGCTTGGAGGTTTGCCTTTTTCCTTGAAAATCTTGCACTTATAGTCTGTAGCAATAATCTCAACTTTCTCATTTTTCTCTTTTAGTCATTGGTTTCGGTTTTCAGAACCACTACCCCCTTCTTTTCCAGGGCGTCAAGCGGAATAGTTGCTCATGATTTCAACTGTGGACTTGAGAGGCTTTAAGGTAATTTACGTAGCATACAACTTTTTCAAACCTTCTCCTTCAAGCCTTCTGTTTGTTTCCGACTACCGATTGCATGCCGCAGCATTGCTGCAGAATACTGCTGGAATAGAGTCCGAAGACGTTGCCAAACGTCTTATGGATTACGGATTCCATGATCCTACAATGTCATGGCCTGTTCAAGGCACACCCATGATTGAACCTATTGAAAGTGAAAGCAAGGTATAATTCTCTCCGAATAACTTGCTTTCGACCCACATTTGATATATATATTCTTCTATTCTCTCACTCACGTCCGTTTTCGAAATCTTTTGCAGGAGCTGGATAGGATCTGCGATGCTCTTATCTCCATCAGGGAAGAGCTCAGATCGAGAACGGAAAAGCTGATATCCACGACAATGTTCTGAAGGTAGCTCCTCGACCACCATCTTTGCTCATGGGAGATGCATAGACCAAGCCATATCTGGGGAATACGCTGCCTTCCGGGTTTTCTGGCTCCGTGTCGTGAAGTTCTGGCCTACTTCAGGTACGTGTGAACAACTTTTTATATCTTTTTTTCCAATTCAGTTACCTTTATCTGCGATTTTCGTGTTTGCGGAAGAAAACCCTGCATTATTGCTTTCTTCAATGTTGTCATCATCATTCATCTACGATATTACATCGATTTGCCTCGAGTTTAACCTGCATAAACATTGAAGCACTAGTTGAGCTACACTTTTGCATGTTTGTTTCTTAGCCTGCGCTTAGTTATGGTGACCAATACTGAACTCCTTTTGCATTGCTGTATCAGGACGACTGGTCGAGCGCAACATCATCTGTACCCTTCTGCTGGTATCGCAGATGGTCGAAGAGGAGGCTGCCGCCAACGAGAAGTTTCGTCTCTTGTCTCTGCAAGCCCTTGAATCCGATACTTCGTCACGAAAATGGAAGTTGAAAGCAACATCTTGTTCATCAAAAGAAGGGAAAAAAAAAAAAAACATGGGTCATGTGCATAAACTATATCCACCATTTACATATATGCTCTTTCACTTGATTGATACACTTAAATCAGCTACTTTTGATAACAAAATTTTTGTTATTGCAACTCAAAGTCTATCTTGTATTTGTTAATCTGCAATCTCATCTTTTGAGTTTGATGACAAAACTGTTACTAATTGCAACTCGAAGCTATAATTATCGTTAGTCTATCTTGTATTTGTTCAATCTGCAATCTCATCTTTATATTATCTTTAGTCTATCTTGTATTTGTTCAATCTGCAATCTCATCTTTATATTCTCAAATTATTGTTAGTCTATCTTGTATTTGCTAATGCTAATTGCAATCTCATCTTTTATTCTCAAATTACAATTTTTTTTGTGACGTATTCTCAAATTACAATTTTTTTTGTGACGTGTGTATATAATGTATGCTAATATTGAACCAAAACTTGATTTACATGCATTTTCATTACATAGACGTTTTCATAGTTCCAGTAAACTTAAATTATTATTTAAAAAATAAAAAATTATTTAAATTTTATTATAAAAGAATATATAAATATTAATATAAAAATAAATTTTTTATTTTTATTAATATTTAAATAATAATTTGAGCTTTTTAAAATTTAAATTTGAGCAAATATTTTAAAAAATTTTTAGGTTGTAACTTAGTCTAGCTTACAAACATCTCTACTTATGAACCCATTTACCTTTTTTCTTTGTTAAGAATAGACCTATCCACGGCTGAGCAGCTTGCCCAGCTCTACAAGCTCGACTAGTCTAAAACAATATTTTTTAAATAAAATAATATATATAATTTAAATTTAATTATAAAATATACAAGTATTAATATACAAGTAATTTTTTAATTTATGAAATAATTATTTGAGTCTAAATTGACGGGTCAGAATAAATTTGAGCTTGAACTTAAAATTTAAAATTTTTTCAAGCCTTAACCTAATTCGACCTATAGCAAACAACTTTAGTTAAGAATAAAGTTAATAATTCTTTTATTCGTAATATGTATTTTATCTTATTAGAACCTTGTTTAAGATTTTTTTATTTAAAAAATGTTAACCAGTCCCACTGCATTGGTTAAGCTGATATTAAAGAAAAGAAATGTACAATTAATTACATTTTTTTAGTTTAATAAAAATAATACATTAAATAAAAAAATTTATAAATTAGTAATAAAATAAGCTTTAACTAGTGTCTTAGTATTTATTAAGCAAATTTTTTATTTACATAAATTTTAATACATTAATAACTAATTTTATATAAATTTTAATATATTTATATTATATTATTCTTTTATATTTTATCAAATTTTTATGCTATGCACGTATCTTATCATAAAATATCAGGTCGTATGAGATGGACTAGCCAGTAGGCAAATGCCAGTTGTAATGCAAATATTATGCACGTTACCTTTAAGCCAACCCATCAGATAAAAGAATCTCTCTTTACTCCAGTTATTACTAGTTTATTCTACAACGTCATGCCCTTACGTCACCTTAACCGAATCGAATTTCGGAATAGCTTGAGACGAACGCGATGACTTTTGCTTCGCTCTCACTCTAACTCTCAAATGAATACCCGAGTCCCAGCCGAAGACCACCGATTCAACTCGGAATCTCTGCAAATCTAACGCTATATTTGTTCCACACATTTTGCTGCCCCTTTCATGTCGTATCGCTGCATTCGCTTGCTTGCAATGTTTCCGTTTTCTTCTTCCTCTGCCTCTGCCGCTTCTTCTTCTTCTTCAGCTCCCAAAACCGATGCCGACATTCGCCTCCAACGAATTAAAAATAGCAAGCTCTATAGCCCTGCATTGTCTTCCAATTTCAATTCCAAGGTAACATTTATTTCGCCAATAATTTTAAATTTTCTTAGATAGTTACGGTGTTTGTTTCTAACTTGTAATTTTGAAATCTTAACTTAAAAAATTAACAAAAATTAACAGGTTCCGATTGTCTACTCTTCTTATTATGATATCAGATTCCTTGGAATTGAGAAACTGTAAGATCATTTGAATTTCAGTCAATTTTAAATATTTTTTATGTTTCTGTATGTTTTAAAATTTTAGTTAATCAGTTTCTAAGAATAAGATATTTATTTGTGATTGATATAGGCATCCATTTGATTCTTCAAAATGGGGCCGAATATGCCAGTTCCTGATTTCGAGAGGTTACTTGGACAACAGCTCTATCGTTGAGCCAGTGGAAGCTACAACAGATGATCTACTTGTGGTAATTGTATTTTTTTTCCCTCTCTTTGTTTATATGCACTGAGGCACATGAATATAGAGGAAAAAGGAAAATCATAGGTAATAATATATATATATATATATATATATATATAAGTTAACGAGTTTTCTGTCTGTAGTAGGTGCTGTAACCTAATGATTTTTCTTTCCGATAATCTCTGGATAGGTGCATACAGAAGAATACCTTAATAGCCTGAAGAAAAGTGCGAATGTTGCCATGATAACTGAGGTACATTGTAGAATTTTCCTTATTCAATAATTTCGTTGCTTCTGGTATGCAGTTAATTTTTGCTTTCTTGGAATTTATTTACTTCGTCGCAATTATCAAGCGTGATCTTATGACTCTGCTTAAAATGGGATTATCCAGAAAAAAATGGCATGATTACTTCGTTTTCATTTATTATGATTTTGGGTTTGGGGGATGTTCGGTTGTGTATGCCCAATTTTACTGGTTGTGCCTGTTATAGTATGATGATTTTGGCTGAGGATTGAGTAGTTTTAAATGATGTTATTATACTTCTGGATTGATTCAAAGCAGTGTGTTGTGTAGGTTCCTCCTGTAGCAATATTACCCAATTGGCTTGTGCAGTTGAAAGTTCTTTCTCCGTTCCGAAGGCAGGTGAAGTCATAGACTCATAGTCTGTCTCGGAGCTAATTACATCATGTACTTTATTGATGGAGATTAAGTTTTCTTTGAGACTAGGATTATACTGATCATATTACTACAGGTGGGTGGAACTGTTCTGGCAGCTAAGCTCGCAATGGAGCAAGGATGGGCTATCAATGTTGGAGGAGGGTTTCATCATTGTTGTAGTGGAAGGGGAGGTGGATTTTGTGCGTATGCAGACATTTCCCTTTGCATTCATTTTGCTTTTGTTCAGTTAAATATATCCAGGTAATCGATCGTCAAGCTTGAAAGTAAAAATGTAGTCCTTACAATTTTATACGGCATCCTAATCTCAACTCATCAATTGACAACTATCTTTTAAGAATGGGCTATTTTCCTTCTACTTTACAATATTTTCAGGGTGATGATTATCGATTTAGATGCACATCAAGGAAATGGTCATGAAAGGGACTTTGGTGATGACCGTAAGGATGCTTTATTTTTCCTCGTGGTGCTTTAACTTGATGTTATTTTGGATTGTCAATGATTATGTTTAAACTGGCAGAGCGTGTGTATATCCTGGATATGTACAACCCTGGAATATACCCATTTGTAAGTGCCTGCTATGTACAATTTGTACTGCATCTTCTTTAATTGAACCTTAACAGGCTCTTCCTAGATTTGTTCCATCCTTGTAACTGTTATTTTTTTTTTCCTTTATGCAATGAGTCTCAACCTTCTTTTGAAGTATTAATATAAGAGGACATGTCACCTCACCCTTTGGTTTTATTTTCTTTCTTCAAACCTTTTCAGGATATGACAGCTAGAAAATATATTAAGCAGAAGGTTGAAGTTGTGGTGAGCCTCTGGCATCTTATTAGTGAAGTTATCTTATTGCTGGCTAGGTCTTTGGCTGATCTAATATTCCATATCTGAACAGACTGGGACTACAAGCGAAGAGTACTTGGAGGAACTAGATAAAGCACTTAAGGTATAGATTTTTTTTCAGCTATCTTCAAAATGTTTCTTTCCTGTTTTTTGCTGGCCTTCTCTCCAATCATACGTCCATTTTATGTGACAGTTTAGAAGTTTCTTGGTTTTAACTTTACATCCGCTACTTTTTTATTTACCATATCTTTTGCAATGCATTTTTTGCTTAACTGTGTCTCTGCATCCATTCTTTTGTTTATTGTTTTTATAATGCGTGATGCTTTAACTCTGCTGCATTCAGACATGATTTAATCAGCATTTGCTAGCTTGGACTTCATCTCTTACTTTGCCTTTTTATCTCTATTATGTTTCCCTCTTTCTTTTTAATTACTTATTATCTTTAACTAATTTCATGTTATAAATGGTGGGGTAAAAAGTTCTTCTTATGCTATTACCAAATTGTAGTTATTGGTTGCAAATGCCAGGTAGCTAGGGATAATTTTAAACCCGAGTTGATTGTTTACAATGCTGGCACTGATATCCTTGATGGAGATCCATTGGGTGGATTAAAGGTAATTCATCATTGGACCCATTTGCTTAATTTTGTGCTTTCTTATTGTTTTTGTGTAGTACTTTTTCCTCTTCTCTGAGGAGTAAAATGACATCCTCATTACATTCATGCTTTCTGTGAATTGATTCTCTGATTTATCAACTTAACTTTTGGTGGAGAATTGTCCTTTTGATGATAGGGTGGGAGAGCAGCCTAAAGTATTTAAAGAAAGACCTATGTTATTGCGTCTCTTCATTTTTTTGAAGTACCCGAATCTAACACCCGTGTCCAACACATTTTTTGATACGGTTATGCGAATATGACCCTCCAAATAGATGGAATAACTTCTAAAAAATTGAGCATACCCTCTTCGGACACATATACGTGACCGATATTCACACCTAAGTCCCAATAACATAGGAAAGAAGGAAGCTGGCGGAAGGAACAATTTCCTATTTTATTTCGCACCAAGTGCTAACATGTTCATAATTATTCATAAGGACTTTTGTAGTAATCTCCTCACGAACTCTGTAAAGCTTCGCTCGCCAGCTTATAGTTGAACTGAACAACAGCTGCATTGGTGACGATGCATCTTCAGGCCATTAGAAGCGGATGAGAATGTCCATTCTTTTCCACTAGGCTGTGAAAGAGAAGCCTTGATTGAATCGAAAGGGGCAATGAAAGATGCTTTATGATTTTGGGGATACAATTCTTTACCGGCTGATTGGCAGAATCCAGGTTATATATGCATGCTGAGAATGAGTAGAATGTTACATAGAAAAAAGGAGAAAGAAGAACAGTTAAGAATGTAGAGACGAATACAACCGCGAGGGGTGCTTAAGACGGTTCCTTTCTATGCCCCCTTTAATTTTTGGGCGTTTGGTAAAATACACATAGCATTTTTGTTTTTAAATATATTTGTTGGATGGTGCATCTCTGCGTCATTAATATTTGTGAGTTTTCACTTGCCGCTATTGGTCACTTTTAATTTTCAGGTCAGTCCAGACGGGGTAGTCCAAAGAGATGAGAAGGTCTTCAGGTTTGCTCGTGAGAGAAAGATCCCTATCGTGATGGTCACTTCAGGTTCGGTACCTTCCCACCTTTATATCTATGCTTTGATTCAGACAACATTAAATGGCCTCTATCGGCCTACATGCAAAAGGCTCTGCTTTGCTGCCATCAACAATTTCTTTTTCCTCCATATGTATAATGTGAAACCAACTAGGCTTCAACCTCAGCCCTTTTTAGGTTAGGTAAGAAAATAATTTTCGTTTCTCTCACCGATTGATGCTGGTCCTTTTTGCAGCTGCCAAGATATAGTTCTCATAATTACTCTTTGTTTTAATGGGAAAAATAATAGAAAGAATTGTTTATTTAATTTCCATTATATACCAACAAGATTGTAGGAGCTAGATTTGAGATTACCAATGTCGGATGAATCCCCAACTGAGATGATGAATATTGGATAGACATGGCAGATTTGGTTTGAGCTTCTTTGAGAACCCGTCCTAAACAAACTTTCATTTTTTTACATTTTCTTGTTTTAGGTGGCTATATGAAAACCAGTGCCGAAGTTGTAGCAAATTCCATAATGAACCTCTCAAAGAAACACTTGATCGATCTAGGGGGTCGCAGAGGAAGAAGATAAACGAAGTAAAGGCTTCGTTGCTGTTATACATAGTCCATGATAAAAGTTCAGTTCCTCTGAAGAATTTCCGAGGCATGAGCTTGTAACCGGAAATGATCCTTACGATATAAGCAAGCAACAAGGGTGAGAAATAATTATTAAGAAGTGCGAGTTTTATGTATAGGAATAATACTCATAGGATCGTGAGTCTGTCTCGAGTGTTTCTTCCTCAGGTAGTTAGTTAAAGTTGCAGTTGTGTATGATATGAGTGGCTTATTATGATCCAAAGATTGGTAAAGATATAGTAGTAAGGTTGTCATGTTTATAATTTTGCATCGTTTGGTTGGACTGGCTTTGCCTGGGGTCTTACTTGTTGGGCTCTTAGGTTATTGAATAACCGATAAACAAAGACACTTGTTTCATAGGTAACAGTTTGTAATGCGAAGACGTATTATTAGCTCATTTCAAAAAGGGCGGTCTATTGCCATGCTGCTATATGCCAGCGTCCTTCTCTTACAGTTCTTGTTCCTGGTCTCCATTAAAGCTGATTTAAAATTATTCAAGCTGAGGTGAGTTTGGATTTAAAATTTTCTCTGAAGGTTTTTTTTTTTTTTCCTTAAATCTATTTGTCGGGTTTAATATTTTTATCTTAACCTTCTTCTCAAATATCGGACTAGTGTACAGGTTTAAATAGGTATTTTGGCTCTTGAATGAATAGGTTTACTCTTTGAGTGTAATTTAATTGGTTCATAGAAAATCATTTTTAGGTATTACCATTCAACAAGCTTTGAGTTCAAATTATAGATCTTGATGAACTTGGTTGAATTTTGGTTGAATTTATCAAATTTAAATATGATATTAATATTCTATTTATTTCTTTAAAACAAATTAAATTTTAAATTTTGTTTAAATTTATCCAAATTTATGAACAAATAAATCTACTCATGGTTTTTTCAAATAAATTTTTATATATAAATCAGTTAGTGTGTTTTTCAATATTGGAAAGGTTAATCAAACACCGATTAAAGTGAAATATATATAATTTATGAATTATTTTACAATTCAATAAAAATAATATATTAAGTATAATTTTTTTATCAAATTAATAACTCTCGTCACTCAAAGAAAAACATAAAATCAGCTCATAATTCTGAGCGAGAAAGAATTAAATATCAAAATTACATTCCATGTAAAATATATGTATATATATATATGTATATTCTCTGTTTACAACAACAGGAACCAGTGGCCACGGTAAACCCCCCCCTCCCCCAACACGAAATTCTGCATACTGAAATGTCAAAATTTGCAAAAGGAAAAGCAACAAAAATAAAATTAAAACTTAAAAGAAAAATTAAAAAAAATTAAACCCGTTATCAAAAACAACAATCGCAATCAAATGGACAAAACGATGTAGTTCCAGCATTTGATTAGGTCTAAAAAAGAAGAATTCCTATGAATTTTAACAATAATATTGTTTAGTTTAATAAAGAAAAAAAAATATTCATTATAATATTTTTTATAAATTAATATATAAAACAAAAATAAAATTTATAATTTTTTTATAATATTAAACCAAATATGATAATAATTTATAATAATTTTCATTTAATTCTAACTTAAAAAAATTAAAATAAAAGTTAAAAAAGCAACATTTTAGATTTTTTTTAACTTTCTTTTTCGTCCTATTTCCACCAAATTGTATTTTTAAAAACGTGAGCATTTTGAAAGAAAACATAGACACTCAACTTCTTTTTCTTTTCTTTTTTATTTTTTATTTTCTTTAGTTTAATTTTATTTTATTTTTTCAAATAAGAGAAAAATTTAAGGGAAAACAAATCAATCAAATTGAACTTATTCCATTTTGGAACCAACTTTTTTTAAACAAGTAAAGTATATACTCTTTATTGCATGTAATATTTTATTAAATTAGTATCGTAAGTTAATAGACAATAATTCAATTAATGATATTAAATAAAAATTAAATTAAAATTATAAATATAAAATTAAATTAAAAATATTTAAATCTTTCTATTTTAAAAATTAACTATTCAAAAAAGACTCACCTTTTTAATATACCTTTTAATTTAAAATAAATAAATAAATACTCACTCAAGTACCTGTCTCTTTATTTTTTAACTTAATATATTTAAAGTAAAATAATTTAATAACAAAAACATCACCCACAAGAATAATCTGATAAAATAAATTATCTCGTTTTTCATTAAAAAGTCTTAAGGTGTCATAACTAAAATTATCGAAATATATAATACTTTTTAAATTTTATTTATAAAATTTAAAAATATTTTTTTCTATATAAAATGAACTATATATATAATTATTTACTGATAATTATTTTATATATAAGTAGTGAAAAAATACTTCGACTAAGATTTGTAAGATAGTACATATCAAGTAGAGTATATTTAAAAATAAAAAATAAAAAGGGCTAAAACATTAAAGAAGCATTTAAACTTTAATACTTTATTTATGTAAGCTTTATACTTTTATTGTATTCAGTTAAATTTTTATCTTTTAATTTATATTTAAATAATTCATTTTTAATTAAAAAATTTAATTAAGTTTAGACCTATTTATGAGTGGAGCTACCAGGTTGAGCTTTGGACATAACATTTTCTTATTTGGGTCTCTTTGAATTATTATTGAATAATAAAAATATTTTTATTTAAATTTAATTATAAAAATATAAATATTAATATAAAAATAATTTTTTAATTCTTATAAATTTATAGACAATAATTCAAGCTTTTGTCCTTAGCTTTATTTGGGGCTCGATAAAATATTTAAAAAATTTTCAAATGTGATTCGATCCGGCTCATGAACAATTTATTTATATTAAAGAATCCATTTAAGTTTAAATTAAAAGTTAAAGACTTTATTGGATTCACTTTAAATATTAAGAGTTTATTTAAGTATATACGAAAGATTAAAAATTTATTTAAATATAATAAAAATTTAAAATTTAAAATTTTTTATTATTTTAATCAATAATAAATAAACGAGATATTCATCACTTAAAACATCACCTGTGAAGTATAGGTGTATAAGATAATTATGTATTATTTTACGAGTAGATTAATTGATGATTGGAAGATGATATTTGGGAAACCAGTCAAAACTAACCATGGTTATCTCACGAGCGTTTTTAATTAACCATAGTCAACCTGTTGCGCTAAGCACCACCTCATCCGGCAGCAAGAAAATTTTTTAAAAAATAAAATTTAAAATTTAAACGTAGTTTAAAGATTCTCTAGATCTGTTAACGCCGTGAGTTAAAGTTACGGGTAGCAAAGTACAAGAAGATCCCGTAACGGGGATTCTAAATAGACGGAGTTGACGGTTCGTGAGAGAAAGTAATTCTAGGGGTCGGATTAATGATTGAGGTTCGTAATTCCTGGTGCTGAAACGGAGGGTGAGAGGAGGTATAAATGTTGGTTTTCAAAGGGAGGGAGCATTGCTTTTTATTAGAAGAACAAAACGGCCTCCGTGCTACTCCTTCTTTGTTCTTTTTAATTTTCTTTCTTATTTTCTGCTAATTTATTTCTACTTTCTTCTTCTTTCTCGCGAATCAAACAGAAAATTCCTGAGCAAAACCTAAAAACTGATGATAATTTGATGAATAAATGTTGAGGATCTAAATTATAAACCAAGCGAGCGAGACAGAGAGAGGAGAAGGAGAGAAGAATTTCAGGATTTGTTAGGTGTGTAATTGAGAGCGAAGATTGATTATATTTTGATTTACTGTGATTAGTTTTCATTTATCTATTTTCAATGGGTAACTGCTAACGAATAATTTCGAGGTGTTGTTTTTTTTTTGGTTTCTGCAGATACAATTGAAGAGATTTTAGGAACCTATTTTGCTGGTTCTAATACTGATCGCGCAGAATTTTTTTTTTTCTATTTTGTTGAAATTTCGAGAATCAGCAGGAGAAAAAACAAGGTATACAAGTTCAAGTTTTAGAGATTGGAACAAAAGCCTTGCTCGATTCTTTCATTAAAAATGGTTTCTCTTTTTGTTCCATTTTTGTTTGATAGATGCATTTCGAAGCTTTCTGAAGAAATTTGGATTGAACTCATCTGCAAATAAGCAGATCAGTTGCTGACATATTAGAACCTTACATCACATGAGAGTTGGAAGAAAGGGCTTCCAATGTCATTATTTCGTTGAAAATCCGAAGTAGATTTTCTGTTTATACAAGAGGAGGAGAAGAAGAACGGCGGAGCCCGAGTAATTCAGGTATGAGAGTCATTATCTCACCAACAAGATCAGGAGCTAACAATTCTAAATCTACCTAAAGATGATTGACTCGCCATTGATACACCAAGCTTTTAGTTAAAAAAAAATCACCTTTAGTTTTTTCTTCTCTCCGGCATCGTCTTCTTTCTTTTGGATTTTTACTGCAACCTCAGTGTTCTAGTAATCGGTTTTCCCATTCTGGATTCAATTTACAATCCAAGTTTACTTTGGCAAAATCGATTTTTTTACTTTGGCATACTTTTTTTTTTTTTTCAGAATATTGGTCACAAGTTTCTTCCTAATCCTTCTGCGGCTTTTTTTTTTTTTTTCGAATAGTTTAAAGAAGAATTTGACCTTCTCCACTATGATTTTTCATCCTGATTGGGTCTTTGTTTTGGTTTATCTCTCTCTATCTTTCATTTTCGCTTCTAAATCTCCACCGAGAAACGTTTTTCTTCTTTTGCTGTGACGTTTTCCCGATTCTATTGATATTCTTTCCAAGTCTGTTTTTTTTTTTTTTGGTGGGTCATCTCGTTTCTGATTACCTAATGACTTGCCGTTCGTTTACCGGGAAACCAACAGTAAAAGAAAACCTCAAAACTTCTAATGAAGTTAGTTAGATGTCGAATCTATGATTTTTTTTTAAACTGGTATTTACATTTTAACCACGACCGAAGACAGCTTCGCTTGCTCTTTATCTTTCCAGTTACAACTATTTTCCAAAATAGTGAGATAATTTCTAGTCTGAATTTTCTCAATCCCACCTCAAATTCTCATCACTCCATTTTCCCTCGTTATTCCATTTATTATCTTATAAAAGTCACAATTTCAGATTCTTGGCCTTCCCTATCTTCAACTTTCCTTTACGCTTATGCCATTTCTTCCTCAGATTTGTTTGTTTGTTTTTTTTTTTTTTTGGGCAAAGCTTCTGCAGAAATTCCTAGTCGTCCGATTTACAAATTTCTAGTGATAAGCTGAAACAGCTTTTGTTTGAATGCGTTGAAGTTTTAAGGGAACTGATATCCAAATTCTCCTAATCTCTTCCTTTTCTTGTTCTTCTGTCGCTTCAACCCTAACTCTGAAGTTTGAAACACACTATTAATGGAAAACTTAATCCAAAATTATATATATTTTTTAATTTTCAAAATTTTCTTTTTTACTCTAATAATGGGGCAGACGTGGAGAAAAGGATGCAAAAGGATTCATTACGGGGCAGTAACAATGGTAATAACATCAACTACAGCAGAGAGAGAACCGGAGGCGACGGGGGATTGATAAGATCTGGCTTGGATCCGGCCAAACAAACGACGTCGTCTTTTGATTTATTTTTGCAGTGGGGAAACCGGAAGCGTCTCAGGTGTACGAAGATCCAGGTCAAAGACGACCAGCTGGGGCCGGTTAACTGGACCACAGTTCGAGTCGATCGCCGGATCTTGAGGGCCGACAAGAACTCTTCAAAACCACCAAGTAATAATAATAATAATAATAATAATAATAAT
>JBBYHM010278254.1:3230-28088 GCA_038381775.1 Adansonia rubrostipa | reverse complement strand
AAACAAATCAAACAAACTTAACGGAATATAGCCCAAAAAACTATCCACACAGACCCAAAACATATAACCATTTTCGTCCACCAACCCCCAACCCAATAAAAAAAACTAAACCATATCGCTTCAACCCAAACAAACAAAACACATTACAAGCCCAACAACAACAACCAAACATACTAAAACCAACCTAAGCCCGATCTAAAAAAAAACCCTAATTAAAACAATATAAATACCACAAATTCCTTCTTCTTCCAAACCCTAACTCACTTCTCTGCAAATCAACCAAAACTCCATCAACAACAATGTCAACCTCAAATACAAAAACTAACAAAGGAAAACAAAAAATTGACACTGCCCTTCAATTTTTTAGAATTATTCTCGAAGCAAACGTCGACAACGACTACATCGTAAGTATTTATAACCTATTCAACTTCATCGACTCTATTCAATTTCTTTGCCCATGATTATTGATTTGCTGATGAACAAAAATCAAATCCAGATAATGCTTATATATTTTGCTTATATATTTAATTAATGCATCATTTTACGGTAATTGTTACAATAAAAAATATCATAATAAATTCAAACATTTCGGGAACTTACTATTCATTACACTGTTCATGTATTGCAATATCTCCCCAAAGCATTTGAAAACAAATATATGGCAGAATTCCCAACCCCTACAATTGTCAAAATCAAAGGACTTATAGGAGAAGCATGCTCTGTCAAAATAATGAAAAAAGAATACTGATTATGCTTGCTGATGGTTGGCGACAATTCATGAAAACCCATCGACTCCGTTGTACTGATCTCATAGTGTTCACTTACAACATGAACAAAACCTTCGATGCCTCCGTTTTTTCAAGCTGCACCACTCTCCAAACAGCAAAAGACTTACTCAGTAGATGTGGTAAAAAAACATAACTCATTCTCTTAGTGATTAATTCTTTGATTATGTTTTTATTTAACAATATAAATATCTATATGTCTATAATGAAAATTCAATCAAATATAGTCCCAGAATCACAGATTAAAAAAGAGCCAGAGACCATAAACCTCAGCGATGAAGAAAACACCATCAATGATAACGTTAACACAAGTGAACATGATGATGACAACCAACGCTCTACTCAGCAAATTCGAGAGCATAAACCTCAATTTCTGTTCAAGATAACATCCTCAGCAGTTAGACCACATATCTTCTGGTAACTCTTGCTCCTAACTATTACATTTATCTCCTGTAATATAATAGTATTAACAACAATAACTGATAATAAACTCACAGCATGTCCCAAGGAAATTTGCTGATGATCACTTACCACATCACCCACTTACATTGATGCTTACTATTCCATCAACTGCAACAAAATGGCAAGTCAATTACATCTGCAATGACGATAACAAAGCTTTCTCAGGAGGATGGCAGAAATTTGTCCAAGACAATAATCTCAAACCTAATGACCAATGTTTGTTTGAAAAATAGGAAAAAAAAAATACACAGTCCACATCATAGGTGACTCTTGGAAAAGAAGGTGCTGAGTACCAACAATATCACCTAATTTTGTGACGACAACTAATGCCAGACACCTTTGATTATGTAACTATATTATTTTCTTTTTTCAGAAACTCTATTTGACTTTTTTATGCTACTTTTTGTATAGACCACTTCAAAACTATGATCTGGCATTATCAAGCAATTAAATATTATTATCATTCCCAAAATTTACATTTCTTGCAAAGCAAATTAGATTATTTTTGAATTACTCAATAAATTATATAAATTTCAAACTCAGTATTTTCTTAAAAACTAATACCCGCAGCATCGCGCAGGCATCCAACTAGTTTTAAATGACATTTAAAAGTCTCCATTAAACAACAAAAGGACCCAACCCTCATAATCTTCCTAATTCTGACTTAGGCAAAGAAAAAAAAAACCCAAAAAAAATAATAATTCGAATCATATTTGATTTAGTTTTAATTTGATTATTATTTGAATAATAATTAATTATATTTGATTTAATTTAATTTTTAATTTATAAATTAAAACTGTAATTATTTAAATCATATCAAAATTTAGTTTTATTTATTTTTAAATTTTTTATAATATAAAAAAATTTCTTAACTTAGTAAAAAAGTTAAAATATTATAAAAAAATTTTAAAATTAAAAAATAATAAATTTAATCCGTTTGATTCTATTTTATATAATATTTAATTTAATTTTAAAATATTAAAATATTACATACTAATTATAAATTATTTTGAAAATCTAACGGAATTTCACCTTATATCCAAATGTCCTAGTTAAAGTTTCGAGCATTAACTATTCGCCGTGCAGTTAGAAGAATAATAAAATCATTCCCACCCACCTTGTTTCTATCCGCTAATTTATTACTTAAAACTCACGATAACAAAATCTAACAACCTTATAATCTAATAATTAAAAATATATTAAAATTAACATAGAAATTTTAGTCCAGTTCTAAACATTCCTCTCTCACCCCAATTATCTAAAAGGAAAAAAACCAACTCTAACAAAATACTTAAAATAGACAACTTCTGGTTTAGCAGTGGTAAAGTTTTGGCTTACTCTCCAAACAAGGCGAGCCACGTGACATGTCTGCGGACCATTCGTCAGTATAAAAAGATGGTGTGGTGTCCAGACATCATTGGTCAATTCCGCACGTCATTGTACGATGATGTTGTTTTTTAATTTCTCATTTTATTATTTTTTTCAGTTTTGTTCTGTCTGAATACCCTTTTTTTTACTGCTTTAAAACATTAGTTTTATACTTTATTTTGCTCTTCTTAACTTTCCTTTGCCTTTCCTTTTTTGTTCCTCAGTTTTACCAAAACAAGATAAAGCCCTAGCCCTGTTCACTTGGGGTTGAAATCTGATTCTTTGTTTTTGGATCACTTTTGTTGTCATTATTTTTGAACCCTAAAAGGGAAAGAACGAAGAAATTTGGAAACTGTTTGAAATGGTAAAAAGAAAATGGACGTAGGGTTTGTTGTTGGAAAATAAAGAGAGTGATACATCAACAATAGAAAAAAGATCCTTGGCGTTTTTGCAGAACAATAGAAAGATCATTTGGCTTTTTGCTCTGTTCATCTTTTTAGGGTTTCTGAACTTGGTTTTTATTTTATTTTTGGCCTTATTCACTGTTGTGATTCTTCCCTTCTTCTGATTCCCTTTTGTTTTTCCTTTGTTTTTTTACCAGAAAATTTTTGTCTATTGATATTATACTTTCTTAAATTCTGAATTTCATTGGACAATCTTTCGGGGTTTTCTTTTTAAAACTGTGATTTTTTTTCTTGGGGCACTGGGTTGTGATCAGTCTTTCCAAAATTTTGATTACTTTCTTCATTTCTGTTTCTGGGTTGAAGCTTTAATTTCTGGTGAATATATATACATATTTTGCCTTTATATTTGGACTTAACTAGAAGAATTTTTGAAGTATTTTTCTTCTTAATTTTGGTGAGTATTCTTTCTTGCTATTTTAAGCTTTTAGGGTTTTCTTAAAGCATTTTTTAAACGCATGGGTTTTCATGGTGAAAGCAGGAGATGGTGAGAGGGAAAATTCAGATGAAGCGAATTGAAAATGCAACTAGCCGGCAAGTGACCTTCTCCAAGCGTCGAAATGGGCTCTTGAAGAAGGCTTACGAGCTATCTGTTCTTTGCGATGCTGAAGTTGCTGTCATCATATTTTCACATAAAGGGAAACTCTCTGAGTTCTCAAGTTCTGAGTATGTTCCTTAATCAATTTTCTTTCTTTTATTTTTTTTTTTTCATAACGAAGATTTTCAAGAAAAATTGCTGGTTTTCCGTATATATGAATGCGTGTTGTAGCAACAAAGTATGGGTAATTTACATTAGTTGAGGACTAGTCTGTGATGATGTTAGGCTATAATTGATTTGATCTATATAGGAAGAGTTTTCATATTTGTCTCTTGCGACTGTCTCTCTTTCTCGTTTAGTCTCAATCATATCTTTCCCACCAATGCAGTTTTATACGGTTTGTACCGTCAAATGCTTCTATAAACAATCTTCAAAATTTGCACATTTATGGTGGGATTTTTGTCTTTGACTACCTTGTTTGGCAATCTTGCTCTTGGTGTTCATTTTTATCCTATGGTTTTGGGAGGGGTTTTTATATCTTTTGAAAGATCAAAAACAAAAAGAGTAAGTTCTATGTTCAAGTCCTTATTATATTCTTATGTTTCTACTTTCCTATTTATAATATTTTTGGGTTCTCTTTCCTTGTTTCAAGAAATAATTTCTCTTCAATATGTTGAAGACTTGAAGTAGATCATCTCATCTCTTGAAACGCCATTAACCAGCTTTATTTCAGTCCTTGTCTAAGAATGTCCATGTGTCTTCTAATGGTTCTCTTTTAGGGTTTTGCAAAATCTTTTTGAATAGCCGGTTGCATTTTGCATGCCTAGCTAGTGTTGCTGGGAACCAACCATTAGTGTAGTTCTGGTTCAATGACTAGATTTCCAATAAAACCATCTTAATTACTATTAAAATGAGGAATACTTTGGAATTTGTCTATATTTCTTTATAATTGTTACAAACTTGCCTATTTTCTTCATAATTGTTACAAACATGCTATTACCAAATACATTGCATGAAAGGGAAAGCTAAAAGCTTGATCTACCAATTCCATTTCTGTTGTCTGCTTGCTGCCATTGTTACAAGTTTTCTTCTGAAAAGTAACATGTTTAAAGCAAGGGCTATATCCATTGATTTTCCATTTAGTTCATGCGCGGTTTTATTTTCTTTGGTGTTTAATTTCTAAAATTTCTATTATAGGCCATGGTCATGAATTGACTGCTGAAAGTGTAGCATGTTTCCGAGGAAGGACTCTATCAATTTTTTCAGCTATTTAGTGCGTTAGCCTCTTGGATGTTAACCTAGCTGCATTTCTCTAAATTAATATCTGGGAGTGTCTTTTTTTGTTGGAAAAGTTTCCTAATAGTTTGAATTATCAGAAATGCAAAGGGAAACGAAAGTGAAAAATACTAGAAATCTAAGAAAAAGGTTTCTTTGGCTGTTATGAAATTTAAGCGTTGAGGGTTACTGTAAATAGCAACTAAAAATTGAAACCACTTTCACATTAAGGAATAATGTGTTAGAGAAGGATTGTAATTGTATGTAACGGTTTCTTCACGTCAAGTGTTTAAAGGCATTGTAACGGTTGGTTGACATGTGTTCAATGGGAACACATGGCTGACATTTTTGAGAATAAAGTATGGGAGGACAAAGAGAAAGAAATGGAGGGTAGAGAAAAGTTAAAGAAAAACTGATGGGAGAGAGAGAGAGAGAGAGAGAGAGAGAGGCTGGCCTACCGGGTGGCCTGGCAATTGGACCAAAGAAGAAAGAAAAAGAGTTAAAAGGGGCAATCTGATAATGTTCTCTAATTCTTGTTTGAGTTGTTTTGTTTGAGATGTATTGATCTCTTCCCTGGTTTTGTTTCAGATGTTTTTTTTGGTAGTCCACGTGACTTTCTTTTCTATAATATAATATCATGATTTAGCTAAAAAAGGGAGAAACACAGGGTTGTTCGCCGGTCTTGGTCGGTGGGAAAGGGAGGGGCTGAGGGTGCCCAATCTAGTCTTGAACATGGTACTTACTGTTTTTCCTTTTTAACTTTTGTAGACTTATGTAACCAGTAACTACAAGACCTTCATTCATTCATAATGTTTTATACTCGATATTTCAATGTTTTAACTTATCTACACTTTTAGATTTTATTTGGTAGGGTGAAAAAAAAATTGAAAAGATGAAAAATTGAAAGAAAAAAGTGAAAAAATAATTTTTTTTTCCATTGGTATGCTTGTTAGGAAAGATGGAAAAGTGAAAAAATAATTTTTTTCCCTTGCATGATTGAAAAATAAAAGGAAAAAAAATAAAATTTATATTATTATACCCTTTGTAAATTAAGATAAAAAATAAAATTTAAAAAATATGGATAACCCTTTAAAGATACATACTTACGACCACTTTCATTTTTTTTTCTTTTCTTTTTAATTTAAAGTGATAGCGTGAAAAATGACAATCTTTCCTATTTTCTTTCCTCTCACTTTTCGTTTCAGCCAAGAACATTCAAAAATTTATTTTCTTTCCATATTTCCATCCTCGTCATCCATCCTTCTACTTACCTACCCAACCAAGCACACCTTAATGCATTTTTGTTTTCATGCTTTTTATTAATAAAATATAAAACTAAGTTTCAAAGCAAGGGTAATTTCTAATATAAATATATATATATATATATTTGTACTAAAACTTGACTATATGTGGTTTCAAAATTGCAAATTACTTTTGGGTTGACTAACTAGCTGCTTAGAAAGTGCTGGGACATTCTTATTATAATCGATTTGTTGGTTACAACCAGCCTTAGCCTGGTTGCATGTCTGTCCTCAGGTTTTAATTTGTTGACATGGCTGTTTTTTTTTTATTCTGGGTTCAAACTTGGACTGTAGGTATATTATCATGGTGTTGTTTATTTCTGTTTGGGCTAAATCTTTATTGCAGCAAAAATTAGGGGGCCTTCAAAAATATATCTGACTGCAATCAAGTTGAATATTATACGCTTTAGTGACAAGATTCACTGATAACTTCTCTTTCTTTTATGCTTTGATTTGGTTGAGCAACTCTTTCCTGTGAAATCAGTTGTAGAATAGAATAGTTATATGACACTTTCATTGTCATTGTATCGATCTAATGATACAAGCTATAGTTTCAAAATTTGAGCTATCAGTGATAACCATACTCCTAAAAGAATGCAAAATTATGATATAAAAAGGACATGGTAAAGTTAACTATGTTTTCTAGGTTAAATAGACTTTTCGATATCCATCTCTGATAACAAATATTATATGTGGTATGTCTGAAAGAATACAGGAAAAAATTTGAGCGAACTCATGTCGGGCACATATCTATATCATGCGCTCACTCCCGAGTCCTAATCACGTAGGGCATTTGTATTTGAATTCCTTGAGGAAGAGACTGCAATGGCCTTTAGCTAGGATATGGTACTCTGATAGACAGTTGTTATCTATATTCATTGTAGAAGAAATTGCTGCTGCAAGATGCCTATGACATACGTGGACAAGTTATACGAAACGAGATGATAAGAACCCTAGAAACTATAGAATAGACACCCTGGTATTTCTGTGAAATGTTGCATCTAGATCCTAGTAAAATGAAAATAAAATTTCCGAGTTTCTAAGATGAATACATACTTGTTTTTGAGAATCCAAGCATTTGCAGAAGTCCTTCAGATGAATTCTGGAACCTCCTTATCGCAAACAATGTGCACGTCAAACAGGCAATCTTCTTAAAAAAATCTCTTTCGCTCATTGTTATTTGGATAGTTAAAAGGGTTTCTTTTTTGGTCACTGTTGTTTGGATTTTCACAATCCTAAATCCTTTTTTCAGTCATTTACAAAGGCTGAAGTTAAAATCATAAAAGTCCTTTTACATTTTTTTACATGAAATATATATATACATATATATACATGTTTTTTTTTCCTTTTACATGAAATATATATATATATATACACATATACACACATATATATAATATGTATTATAGAAGCAAGACATGTTTTTTCCGCTATGAATAGGTGGGCTCTCCCAAAGTCGCACACAAGAAATAAAAAAGAACAGTGACATAAAAGTGTAGGACTTCAATTTTAATCGGCTTGCATCATCTTGGTGAACTTAATGGATATTTAAATAAATGAATTTTAAACTCAAAATATTAAATACAAATACCTACGTTCGACTAGATAAATTTATCTACAATTAATTAACTTCATGAATATCGTATATTCATGACTAGCTAGATTCATTAATGGTTAGATTCTTGATACATGGTTTCAAGTTTAGTGTCCAACGTTATCATGCACGATTTGAACTTTCATTTTTTTCTTTAATTTGTTGTCGCAATTTGTATATTATTGTTGTGTTTATATACTTTGATGGATTTGTAGAAAAAAATCGAAGATGAAATGAGAGAAAAAACAAACTAAAAAAGTAGAAGAAAACATGAAAACAAGCTTTGTATAAAATTAGCTCATGGTGCAATTAGCTTAAACTTTCACTCATATGCATAGTGGTTATTACATGACAAAATCACAAAAGGACAAAAGAACATCAAACCATATGACTAATTAAATCATAAAGATAAGGTATATAACTAGTTAAATTACAAAGATAAGTTAAATCTTTAAGACTAGTCAAATCATTAAAGTTAAATTAAGCTTATGACTAGTCATATCGTGAAGACTAATCAAATTACAAAAATATTCAAAGTGATAAGACTAATTAATGGTGATGACTAGCAAATTTAATGAATGTGTTGTAAAGTGCAATTACACTCAACACTTTTGTTTGGCATTTTTGCTGGAAACAATAGGACTTTTTCTTAATGATTCAAATCTTGCTTTGCGTAAGGATATGGTTCAAATATCTACAAGTTGATTTCTGAGTTGTAATTGATCAACTTCACTTTATTTTTTTTTTCAACTTCTCAAATAAAATGGAACTTAATTTTTATGTGCTTGGTTCTTCTATAAACACTAGATTTTTAGTCATTTATATAGCTAATTGATTGTTATACCTAATCTTAGTTGCTTTATTCTGAGTCAAGCGTAAATCTTTCAATAATTTCCTGAGCTAAATTGCTTGATTCATAGTGGTTGTTGTTGCAAAATACTCAACGTCTATAGTTGTTGTTCTTTGCTTCCTTGAGCTCCATCCAAATATATTAGAACCAAGTGTAAGCAAATAGCCTGAAGTGCTTGTCATATCATCACAAGGTCCTGCCTAACCACTATTTGTATATCCCAACAATTTCACTTCTACCGACTTTTGAAATAAAACACTGAAATCAATTGTTCCCTTAACGTATCTTAGCACTCTTATTACTGTTTAGAAATGAGTCTAACTTGGACAATGCATAATTTTGGAAAACAAGCTAACAACAAACATTTTATCTGGTCTAGTTGCTAAATACAACCATCACCCTATTAGCGTATTGTAATTCGTCTTATCTGGTAAAGTTGTTGACTTTGTTGAGCTTCTCATTTTAATGCAATGGAGTGCAAACAGATTTACAATTTTCCATGGCGAATTTCTTCAACACTCATTTGGCAAAATTTTTTTAAGAAATGAAAACTCTTTGTTGAGATTATGGAATCTCTATTATAAGGAAATAGAACATCTCTCCTAAGTCTATCATTTCAAAGACCATCATTTGATCTTTGAATTATTGCGCCAATTCAAAATTTCTTTCTGTCGCAAGTAGGTCATAAATGTATAGAGAAACAATCACTAAATCATTGTTATCAATAATCTTGGCATACAATGTAGCTTTACTAAGACTTTTTTTAAATCTCAAACTCAACAAATGATCATTGGTTCTAGAATACCAAGCTCTCAGAATTTATTTTAATCAATACAAGGCTTTCCTTGGTAAAGAAACCTCATCTTTATTCCCTTCAGCAACAAAACCTTCAGGTTGCTCAATACAGATCTCCTCTCAAAAATGCATATTTGACATTGAGTTAGAATATTTTCCAACTTTTTTGTGCTGCTAAACTGGATAACAATCTTATGGTGTCTAGCTTTGCACATTAGAGCAAAAGTTCTTGGGTAATCAATACCATATTATTAAAAGTATACCTTTAGCAACTAATTTGGCTTTTAGCTTATTGATAAAACCATCTACATTAAACTTGGTTATGAAAATCTATTTTACTCTAATAATTTTCTTGTTGCTAGGTTTGTCTGCTAGCATCTAAGTTTGATTCTTTTCAATCATCTAAATCTCCTCTTTCATAACATTCCTCTATTCTAAAAATCTAAAGGCTTCTTCAAAATCGATAGGTTCAAGGATAGCAACATTTGATCTCTGATAGATGTCAGTAAGTGATCTGATAACTCTTATTGGATCATGGTCAGTGGTTCATCGTCAAAAATGAACTTTTCTTATTGTTGAGAGTTCAAATTCACAGCAATTTGCTTGACAAATTCTTCATATTTTTTCAAATTCCATATTGCATGTTCATTGAACTTCATGTTTCTATTTCCAATCACCTTGCTTGTAAGTGGATTGTAAGTTCTATAGCTTTTAGTGATTCTATAGTAGTCATAGATTTTTGCCTTCTGATTAGGCTTATCCCTTTTAATCTCAGGAACGTGAACAGAACAAATGCTTACAAAGACTCTAGGATGTTAAATTGATAGTTTGCAACCATATCAGGCTTTGTACAAAATTATTTCCTTTAAAGCTTTTGTAGGAAACCTATTAAGAAGATAGACAAAAGTGTTTGCTGCTTTTGTCTAAAATTTCTTAGGATGTTTTTTTTCAAACAACATGCATCTAGCCATTTCTGTGATGATTTTGTTTTTCCTTTCACTAACACCATTTTGCTGTGCTGTGTAAGCTGATACCAATTGATGGATTTGTAGAGAAAAACCAAAGATAAAATGGGGAAGAGAAAAAAGCTAAAGAAATAAAATTAAACAACCTTTGTATGGAATTAGCTCATTTTGTTATGAGCTTAAGCTTTCAGTCATATATATATAGGGCTTATATATCACAAATAAACAAAAAAATTAAAGACTCATGACTTGTCAAATCACAAATATAAAGGCTATGACTATTCATAGGCATTATCTGTAAGATTTAACTTGTCATAGGCTTTATATTTATGATTTAATGTGCCTTAGGTCGTATCTTAATGATTTGATCTATAGATTTGTAAAAAAAAAAAAAAAAAACACAGATGAAATGGGAGAGCAAAAACCTAAATAAATAGAAGAAAACAAGCTTTGTTTGGAATTAGCCCATGGTGTGGCATCCTTTTTGTAACCATTTCCAATGAGAAATTGGTCAACCCCCAAAATGATAAAGAAACAAAATTCTGGCAGTAGCAAAAGCTAAATGTAAGGCTTGTAGCCACTTTTCTTTCCTTTTTAGCTTCAATATCCTTAACTCTTTGTTCCTATATCACCTTTAGCTTTATCTTATCCTTAATCACTAACCCAATTCTCTCATTATCATTCTTTTCACCATTTTTGAGCTCACTCTCATTAATTTGTTTTCCAGGATTGTCAAAAATTGGGATTGTCGACCCCAAATTTTCATAATTCAAACTACTTTTTATTAATCTCTATGCAATTCCCAAGAAAGGCTCCTTGTTGTAGCGATAAAAGACTTTGTTTAAGAAGAAAATTTTTCATTTTTATCATGTAAAGAAAGGGTTGAAAGGTTATTATTGCTTTTGGTGCAGCTTGTGAAGGAAGAGAAAGCATGGAGGCATAGAAAAAGGGTGAATCCATGGGTTACGCGAGAGTTAAAACTTAAAGGAGAAGAAAAAGAAAGGAGGTGTAGGAAATGAAAAGAGAAAAAATAAAGGGAGCCATTAAAAGAAGAAATAATTAAAAGAATTAGTGTATTTGTGGTTATTGTAGCATCATATAGGATTGCCTTTTGCAAATCCAAGTGAGGTAGTTTCAAGCATACTTATCCTGATGATCTATTTGTACCTATTTTATAGGCTTTGATTGAGAAAACAAATTTAAATCCTAGTGAAGTTGGGGATATTATATGGTAACGATCTTAGCACTAGGATCTCAACAAGTGAATGTAGGATGGCTACATTTTATGCTAGCTTCCATAAGACTATGCCTATTAAATCGTGAACAGGCAGTGCTTGTTAGGGCTTAAGCAGTTGTTGATGTAGTGGTAGTGATAAAAGTAGGGTTTTATGATATTGTTACCAATTGACAAATTTTACATACACCAGAACAATCATATCAACAATAGGCATGTTTTAAGACTGTCATTTTTATGCATATAATTTAGTTGCTTGTAATTGAAATGTCTCATCCTTTTATGCCATAATGTGGATTCATCTACTAAACTACTGTATGCAGATGAATTTGTTTGTTACCAATCTAAGGAAAAACATTTTCCTTTCTTGCTCATAGTGAACAGTCCATGGTTAATAAGATCATGAATGATGCATGTTCCGTCTTTGAATAGTAATGGATAATGCTTTTCGAGCAACTATACTACACTTAATTTCGATCTATTTGTGGTACAAATAAAACATTTTAAATGAGTTTTGTACCTAATGGTGTATGAATTTTCAGAACTTCTATTTCTTTGACTTGTTTGAGCTCCCTATTTTCGATTTTGACTTTAGAACTGAACGTCTTGCTAAACTCCTTGAACAAGTTAATGTTAGATGCCATATGATAAGTGCATCCATTGTCAATGAGCCATGCACTTGAAGAATTCTTGGTAGCATAGCAAGAAGTAGTAAAAGCATGTTCATCTTGTTGCTCTGGATGTTTGCAACTCTAGCTTGTTGATCCTATTACTGCTATTTTTTTTCTTGCACACCTTTTTCATATTGCTAAGCTACTTACAAAATTTGCATATCAAGTCTGTACCAATAACATTTTTCCAAATGTGTGATCTTCTTAAAGTGTAAGCATGTGGAAATTTGCCTTTTTTTTTCCATTATTTCTAGAATTCTTATTTTTTCTATCTCCTAGTTTTTTGTTTTTACCCTCATTTTGTAATTTTCCTTTCTTCTTAATTGCAAATGCACCTTCTATTAAATCCTCATGCCTATTAGCTCTTCTTCGCTTTTATGGCTCGAATGCATTCATCAATTCTGCCAAAGAAATTTTAGTTAAGTCTTTAGATCCTTCAAGTGAAGAAATTTTGGATTCAACCCTTTTAGGTAAATTGACAAGAACTTTTCTATAACTCTATTGTCTGCCATCTCATCTTCAAGTAATCTAAGCTTGTTCACTATCTTCATGAGTCAATCTTTGTACTTAAGAGTTTCATGCTCTTTCATCTATAAGACTTCAAATTCTATCTTAAGATTGAGCATTTGCATTTGTCTAGTTTTATCACTACCTTGGAACTCTTCCTTTATCACATCCCAAGCTTGTTTTACTACCTTACATGTCATGATTCTAATGAAAATTTTATCAGAAATTATTGACATGATACAACTTTTGGTTTTAATCTCTTTGTCTTCTTTTCACTATAATTTTTTATTTGGGTTATGGTTGGATTGCTTTTAAGGTGGGGTAGTTCTTTTTCATTTTCAACTACTTCCCAAATATAAAAAACTCTTAGATAAGTTTTCATTTTAACAACCCATATTTGATAATTTTCACCTGAGAAAATAGGTGGTGGAGGCAGAAAACAACTACTCGAAGCCATTTTTAGTTGACAAAATGCCAACTGGTTTCTTATCACCTAACTCCTAATAATTTAGGCCTTCTAAAACAATATAAAAGCTCTGATACCAATTGATGGATTGTTAGAAAAAAACAAAAGTTGAAATAAGAGAGAAAAAAACTAAAAAAATAGAAGAAAACAAGCTTTATATGGAATTAGCTCATGGTTTTATAAGCTTAAACTTTCACTTATATATATAATGATTACTACATGACAAAATGACAAAGTAACAGAGGGACAAAAGAACATTAAAGCTTATGACTTGTCAAATCATAAAGATAAGATGTATAATTAGTTAAATCACTGAGACCGACCAAATCATGAAACTTAAGTTAAATCAAATCTATGGCAAAATAGCATTAAACCTTATGAGTAGTCAAATCATAAATATAATATGTATAATTAGTTAAATCATAAAGATAAGTTAAATCACTAAGACTGGCCAATCATGCAGTTAGATCAAGTTTATGGCAAGTCATATCATGAAAAATAACCAACTTATAAAACCTACAAAAAATTTAAAGTGACTAGACTAGTTAATGGTGGTGACTAGCAAATTTAATCAATATGTTGGATGTAAAATGCCACTACCTATGAAGCACCGATATAGGGGAAAGCTCATTGTACCAGTGTTGTATCACTATCCGACATGGAGACACTATCGACATAGCAAGATATGTATGGGATACATCGAAAAATGCCAAAAATTAAAAATTCAAATCAAAGATGATCCTGATATGGTCAAGGCACGAGTGTCACGAAAGGTACATGGCTAGACATGGGGCTGAAGATTTTTTTTGCCCAAAGTTATTTTTCCAAAAGATATATAGCCTAAAAAAATTTAATCAAATAATAACTTTTTAATTTCTTGAACAATTTAAGGGTGAAGTAATTTCTTGAACAAGTGAAAATCGGAAGTCTTATTGTGGAGCTCTGTTATATTTCAAAACAAATTTCAACGTTTACCATGGTTATTCTAAAAACAAAGCAGTAGAGCATGCTTGAAAAAGAAATGACAAATGTGATGAAAAAAGAGACGAGCAACAATTGCTTTTGAGAAGACATAAGAGATCGGAAAAAGAAAAGAGAAGAATGAATTTTTGAGAGAAAATGGGGAAGAAGAGATGGGGAGTTAGTGCTCATGTTGAAAACGGGTAAAGAAGAAATGAAGGGATGAAGTTGGGAGAAATTATTCCACGTGGCAAGTTGCACAATTTGTTTTGTTTTTAATTTTTTTATCATTTTTACTTTAATATATATCATTAAATTTTTAGTTAATTGTAAAAATGCTATGGATTAGTGTTAAACTTAATTTGATTAAAATAATAAAAATTAATTTAATTGTATTTGCTTCACATATATTTGAGAAAAAACTATTATTGCTTTCTAAAAAAAGTTGAGTATATATCAATAAAAAGTATCAATATCTCCTTTTACATTAAATAATTTTAGATAAAAAATTATAAAAAAAAATTTTATTGTCAGTTACTGTCTACTGTCGTGTCCATATCATTTCATACCTGCATTACATGTTATACGTTCGTGCTTCATAGGCCACTACACTCAAAATATTTTCACTTGTTATAGTTGTGTTCAAAGTAGCACATATCTGTATAAATTTCAATACGAATATAATTCGTATTACATAAATTCTGACATGTTTGAGTTTTATTATTTTCGTATCATTTTTAGTTATTTTTCTTGTCATATTCATATCATATAATTGTATCGTACCCAAATTTATCAAGTTTATTCTCAATGTTTTATATAATATATTAATATTCAGATAATGTAATATATGCATATACATATACATATACAGGTCTACTATATTAAATTTCACATAATGTGGAATTTTGGTTCCTGCTAACTACTAAAATACAACTCAGATAAAAAGGCTTCTCAAATTGATATGGTAAGATGCCAAGGTAAATAAAAGCCTTGGTTTAATAAGTATAAGACAATAGGTTCAAGCCATGAGATTCTAATTTGTGGCTGGACAGTATAAGGTTTTTACTTTGCCTTTAGTTGGTTTCTGCGTTGGTTGTGTTTGCAGTAGACTATTTCAGTTTTGCTTGAGCTAGTCTTGTTACCATAGCTTTCTAACCTTTTGACTCTTTTGTTAATAAACCATTTAGCTTACCCGAAAAAAAAAAAAAAAAAAAGAAGGAAGTTCAACCATGAAGAAAAATGGTGTAGGTAACTAGAATTATGAGCTGATGGGACCTTAACTGCATGATGCCCATTGATCCATTAGTGGATATAGTAAATTAGTGATACTCATTAAATATATGTTGAAAATTACTTCGTCTTTCTTAATGTGTGAACCCTAGAAAGTCGAAATCTACATGTTTCGCTACACCAATTTTTTTGTCTATGTTTATCGGTGTCTGATGCTTATCAAGACATTGGTATAAAAGTTACAATCTTTTAAATTCCTGAAAAAACATAAAAGGAAATGGATATATCTGTATCGAACAAATATCCATATTTGATACTCACACATGAATCTAAGTAATATAGGTTCCATAATATTTACACGAAATAACAGTTAGATTTATACCAAGTAGCCTTTTGCTTGTTCATATTCTTTATAAGTAGATATAACAAGGACTTATTTCTTTTTGTGTTCTGGATGCAACAGCATGCAAAAGGCTATAGAACGATATCGTAAGCATATCAAAGAAGCCCAAACTGACGAGCATGAAATTGAGCGATGCACTCAGGTTAGACGTCAACCTTTGATTGTTCAAATGTTATCAATTTTTTTTTATGCCAGAGGAAGTAAGTTTTTCCTCTATGTTTTAAAGAAAATTGTTAGCAATAATGATTAGGTTAAACTATTGCTAACGACCTGTAATTGGTTTTTCAACCTTATTGTTCAACGTACAAAGTACTTGTCACAGTTAAAAAATAGGTGAGGCATGATGTTCAATGAAATTTTATAAGGTTATGCTAGTTAACTCTAAAAATTTTATGGTTGAACCTTATGTTAATCAGATTTAGTGTGAGTGTCGAATACGATTATGTATCCGATATGGGCATATTTAATGATTTTTTTAATTTTTTATGTATTTGAAGGATTTTTGAAAAATCGTATCCTCATACTCATATTCGAAAATGTGTCAAATATGGATATCAGATATGAATACGTCAAAATAAATGAAGAATTGAAGCAACATAGATTGAACTAAATATTTTCAAAACATTAGGATATATGCAACAAATAAGAAATCATCAAGATGAAGAATAAAGTCAAGTACTCTTTAGTTTTAGGTATGTTCTAAAAAAGGAAAAGATTTAGGTAAAATGCTTTTTTGAGATGACGAATTGTTATAACAAGTTGAATCCAGAATTTAATTTAATAGGTTCATATGATTATTCTTAAAATATTATAGTCAGAAGTTTGAATCCTAACATTAAAAAAAAAAAATAACAAAAAAGAGAGAACAAAATCTATGCTTGTATTTGCACGCAGCAGCATAGATTTCATTCTTATCATTTTATGTCAGTCTTTCCTCAACATACTTTATCTTTGATGAAACTTATATTTTGTTCAAATATTCATAGTGTATACATTTTTAGTTACTATTGAAGTAGACTTATGACCAAGCTTTGAAAGACCAAAGCTTAGCCAACCTTATTTAAGTTATTTTTTCTTATCATTCATCAGACTTTGCATGCCATTTATGGTATTGGTACATTTGCAATCTGCATCACAGTTGTAAATATAATGCTGGAAATCCTAATGTCTCTATGTTTATCTTAGGACAAGAACATGTGTCTAGGATCAGAAATCATAAAATTTGCTAACTAAAATCATCCTCACTGTTCACTCAAGAAATAGCCTCGATTGTTTCAATAAGGCTCAGGCCTTCCATTGTATTGAGAAATATCCCTAGTTACGTTGATGTAACTTTCTACTTTTCATGAAATATTTATATTGATGTTTGTATTTGATATATATTTAAATATAAATATAAAAATATAATATTTTGAATGCATAAAAAATTAAAAAAATAAATATATTCACATTTAATACTTATTCCGCAGTCTACATCCCACAATCCCTAATGCGATAAAATTAGCAACTATAATTCCTACTGGAGAACATAAGACATACTCCTACTTCTTACTTTAAGAATGGAACTTTCGGGAAGCCGGTATAAGATTTTTAAGATAATTTTAAATAGTAAATTGGTAATCATGTATTGGATGCTATTTTTACAATGTTTTCAGCAGTACATATGTACTTCTATAATTTGCTGATGCGATTTGACATGCAGCAAATGAGGCTTGAAGCAGCAAACATGGCCAGGAAGATTGAGCTTCTTGAAGTTTCTCGAAGGTTAATGATTTAGTTAGACACATCTTCCAACACGTATTTTATTAAGCAATTCTTCCAAATATGAGGTCTTGTCTGAACCCCGGAATTTTTTTGTCTTAGGAAGCTGTTGGGTCAAAGTCTTGGTTCGTGCTCAGTAGAGGAACTTCAGGAGGTTGAAAACCAACTGGAACGAAGCTTAAGAAACATCAGGGCAAGAAAGGTTTAAGCAGCAACTTCAACTGGAACTGCCCCTTTTTTTTATATATGTCCTATCTGAGCAACAAATATGGAATATAACGCTGAGTATGAGATAGATATTTTTGCTCTACGTTGCTCTAACATTTAAAAAAAAAAAAAAAACACTCACATCCGACATATATTCAAACAATGTTATAAGGAGATGGTTCTTCAATAACATTTCAAATACATGAAAATGTTGATAAAAATTAAACATAATCATATTGGATATATAGTTGTGTCCATCACTCACCTGAGTTCGAGTAACCTGACTTTTGTTATCTATGCCAAAAAACAAAGATATCAAATCATACGAAGCCTAAGTGAATTTAAGCTAATGAATATTTCATGTCGTATTTGCTGTTCCAGGGCCATTTATTGAAGGAGCAGATAGAGCAACTAAAAGCTGAGGTACGATGGCTAAACAACTATGCAATGCAACGGTTAACTTGTCAATTAGGCGTCTTATTTAATAATGTTTCCGATGTTCATCTCAATTCAGGAGAGATTTTTGCGAGAGGAGAATACAAAGTTATATGCAAAGGTGATCCATCGTTCCGAAATATCATATCCGTCTTATTTACAGCCCAGTTATATTATCTGTATCTAATACTTGTGTTTGACACATTTAGGTATGAATATAAAGTATGATCTTAGAAACATATGAAGTAATTTCAAAAAAAAAAAAGGAAATATTAGATACAGATTAACACTCGAAGTCGGGTAACATTGCTGTCCGACAAGAGTCATGACGTTCATGTTCTTATAATTGAGCATGTTCCAAATCTTAGGATTTATTCTGATTTCATAATGATAAAAGAGTGAATATGAGTTGCCCCACTGCAAGCTATGTCTCAAGTTTTCCTGGATAATGTTGGTTGATACTAATTGCTCACTGTGAACATTTTTAAGAGTGGTGGGGAGCAACGGCAGCCATCAACTGGACGGAAAGAAGCTGCAACTTATAGCGTCAGCCGGTGCTCAGAGTTGGAGACAGAACTGTCCCTCAGACTGCCGGAAAACCGCTTCTCCTAGCAGGCAGGTCTTTGGACATCGAAATGTTATTCACATTCATCTCATCAATTAGGTTCGACTGTTGAATAATTTCGCGGCTGAAATGGTGTTCCTAATAGTAATAATGTTGTATGCTATCCGCCGTCCGAATTAGTCCTGCTAGTATCACTTAGTAGTAGTTATTTTTTATCCTGTTGTAAGTATAAATAAATATATGTATATATTAATTATAGGGTTGATCTATTAGTATTCATGGTACTTTGAATTCCGATGTATCATCCACTTGTCCTAACGTGATATCCTCAAAAGTAGGAAAAATAAAAGCAAAGTCGAAATTTTAGTTGTTTTAGTATCTATTCTTTCGTATATTTTTAACACCCAAGAAACAAATCTTGCTGGATTTATGAACTGATCGAAAAGCATTAACCATAGTTTGAAAACTTGACTGAAAATTTGTAAGCTCATTTGGACATACAAAGAGTAATGTCGTCAGTCAATTCCAAAAATTCCAATGTTTCTTCCGCAAAGTAGTAAGGCATAGCCTTCTGGAATGAAGGTTTAATTTATAGAATTTTCGAGTGGGACTGTCTAAAGCAAATATAAAATTAGGATGCACTAAGAAGAGAGCCAATTTTTTATTGTTTGATGGAGTTAATATCTGCACTATGCTTCTTTTTGAGGACAGTTTCGAGCTTGCGTTTTCTGTCACGGATCATGTATCAATCATTAAACTAAATTTTCAACTGTAAAATTTTTTATATGTGCGATATATTTCATTTTAAAATATTTTAATTAATTTTACTTGTTTATCTTTCGTAGATAAAATTGTTTATTTAGATCGAATTAATTTGTAATTCATATTTTTTTAATCTTTTTATTTAAATTCGATTCAAACCAAACAAATGACTTCTTTTACTATTTCAAAAATATGCATATAGTCTTAATATATTTACAACTTTTTTTAGGTTAACTGCTGAAATACATAAAACGCACTACCAGAAATCACCTTATCTACTGGACTTAGGTGAATTCCACTGGAAAGTACTGCTGTGTGGACGTCAAAACTTTAACCCCATTCCTCTAAAGATAATTTAAATGGCACCGGTAAATGAGCTGTCTTTACCTTGTAAGAACTATAGGTACCTGAAATAGGTTCAAATCAGAAGTTAGGCCTACGTTGCTCAAAAAATCTTTTTTTTTTTTTAATACCTTCTTCTAATGCATATTTAAATTTAGGTATACAAAAATCATTTTTCAGAAATTCTCCAATAGCATAAAAATTTTAAAAATAATTAAAAATATTCGAATCTAAGTAAAATAGAACTAGGTAAGCCACTGACATATGCATCGCCAGCATCCGTCGCGTCAACTGCTTTAACTTCAATGCCAGGAACCCTGCCCTTGAATGCCTGCAGAGGAGGTATATAGGGTAATCTAAGTTTCTTTACGCAAATCATAACGGTTATTTTCATTTCAGTAACTAATAACAATCATGCACTTCGCACCATTAGATATAATTTAAATCACATAGTTGATGGAAACTCAAATAATTTTCAGTCGAGGGCAATAACTTTGTAAAGGTTTAATTTGCAAACATGGATTACAATGAGGCCAAGGAGCAATTAAAATCTTTTGTTCATATTATAACTCCACAAAAAAGTGAATCAAATGTTTTGAAATGGACAAGGATAGAAAGTCCAGCCATAAGTAAGTTATCAGCAACCAGCATATTTCTAGGTTGGCTGCAAATGAATGCAGTAGCAAAACACTTCGTGTTCGCGTCTCAAAATCGCAAATCCGCACCTTAATAAGGTCTGCGTGATCCCATATACTCATTATGCCTTTCCGAGCAGCCTCTGTGGATGGCCACAGTGGCAATCTTAAATTTGGATCATAATTCATAAGAGAGGATGCTGCCAGAGCTCTTGGCAAATGTTCATTTTGCTGCAATGTGAGCTAACTTGTATGGTTCCTCAATCAAACTTACGGAACCATAATGAAAGATCTTTGCCTGCCATCAAATAGTATTTGGAGATAAGAAAATTCCAAATCTTGCCAAACCAACCATTCTTTCGCATCTATTAATCCGAACAAAGATGCCAAAAAAAGAAAAAAAAACTGGTTAATGCTGTCGAATATCACTCTTATCAGCACCCGGATGACGGAAGAGCAAGAATTCACGTTCATCATCAGCTCTGCGTGTAACAAATGCCATTGCAGTTCTTGCACTTTGGTCAAATCGCATGCTGGAATTATCAACATTGTTTTATTTTAAAATGTCAGCTAATATGTAGCAAAATTCATTATCGCCTACCTGATACGAAATTGCAAAGTAATTGGAAATTGAAGTATATGTTCAATTAATAACCAAGTCATCCTTGACATCAATAATTTCATGATCCAAACAAAAGCAGGAGACCGCAAGTTGCCACAGACAGACAAGTACTGAAGCAACAAAATTCATTTGTGAGAAATTCATCCTTCAATCACTGTTCTTTACGTAACGTTCATGTCAGAAACATGAAGTAGTTCAATTTTGGCAGAATAAAGAGATTTCTTATTCATATCATTCTACAGCTTTGGAAATTAGTTTCAAAGACAACCATTAAAATAATACAGCTTTGGAAGTCACTCCATAATTAGAGTCTTCTACTTCAATTTGCTTAGAAAAGATAACTCTGACAATTCAGCATCGATCTATAGTTATTAATTAGGTTTAAGCATTCTTTAAGTACACAAATGTATATATATTGATGGCATATCCTAACGTTTGAAAAATAGCATACAAGTCTTATGTAATTTCATTAATTTTCTCGGATGATAATGAAGCTTTTCTAGCTCTCTGAAATCATCCCTAGGAGATTGTAGTATTAAAAATTAATATTAAGAATTGATAATAATGAAGAATGTCCTGCAGATAACATTGAGGTTGAAAGGGATCAAAGCCATCCTGCTGTACGCTTATTCGCACCTCCGCCCACCCTTGCTTCGGTTACCCCTTCTTAAGGAATAAACTGATGGTACCTGTTTCAATTGCTGCTATTTATCAGACCCTTTAAAGAAAAAACAATTAAACGAACTTGGTTGTGAGTGTCAAATATGATTATACGTCCAACAACACGAGTATGTTAAATTTTTTTTATTTTTTTCATATATTTAGGGATCCTTGGAGAGTTATTACCACATGTCCATATCTAGATATACGTCAGATGCGGATGTCAGATTCAAAAATAGTGAAGACTCGAAGCAATATTTTTTTTATTATTAAATAATAATTCAGGCCAGCTCAAATTTACAAAAACCTTATTTAAATCCAAACCTGCCTGACCCTTTAACAAGTATACTTGCATTAAATATATAATCATATTCGACAGTCACAAAAATCTAGATAACATAGCCAATGATCACAACTATAATATTAAGACTAATTGTATCCCGATAAAGATGATAAATTAACTAATTGGAAGAAGTGTACAAATCTTACCCCGTTGGTAAGGGGGATTCCCGATGAGCATGATTAGCTTGTGATGAAAGAGGCATATTATATTCATTACCGACTTCTATGTTAGGATTCCCCAGAGCAGCTTGAAAACATTGCTCTAACTCCAGCTGAAAATACCGTAAGGAACAAAAGGTAACATTCCAGTAAAAGCCACCAACTCTAAAAACAAGTGCAAATTGCAAAGTAGGGACATTGAATAGGAATTTAAGGAACAAACCTGAGACCGGAGCTGTTTGTTTTCGTCTTCAAGTTCGCGTTCCTGATGGCTCAAATAAAACATCATAAAGCATGATACAGTGTTTAAGCAAAGATGTGTAAGTTTTCCATTTTCTTATTTGCAGCAGAATTGTGCCACCAAAAAAAAACACTAGGCAAAGCCATTCACCACAACAAAGTTGATTATTTGTGACGTAAATTTAATTGTCGAAAAAAATATATTTTCGTCACTTAAAATTATTAGCGACGACAAAAAGTATGTCCCTTAATTGGCTGATGATACTGTTTTTACCTTTTTGTGTAACTCTTCCATTCGTTCCAACAACAACTGCATCTGCATTTATCATCAAGAAATTAAAGTTTCAATGATATATGTGCTCCTGAATAACAAATTATTTTGCCTTAAAAAAATAAATTTATATAATGATAGAAAGAAAGTGAAATCTCATCATCTCAAAGTAAAATAATAAAAAAAATCATAAAAGAGGCGTGAAAGGAGGATGATGAAAATGACTATCACCCGGTAGTATTAGATACGATTGCATGAATTTATATATAAATTAATAAAACCATAACATGAGATAACACGAATACATTTTCAAAATCAATTCAACATTAAAATTTATATAAATATAAAATACTTGAATTACGATTATGATACTGCAAGATACACGAATTGCCAAGTCTCTAAATCACAAATTAAAGAACAGAAAAATTAAATTTAAAATCATCAGTTTACCTTCTTTTGTCTAGCCAGTGAGATAGCTCTGTCAAGTTGTTTCTCAATTTTGTAGAGCTCTTTTACAGTAAGTGTGTCAAGCTCTTCCCCGAGAAGATGCCTTCATAAATACATTATCATTAAATAATTAATATGCTTTCAGATAACCAATATATATATGTTAATTAAGTTCACAGGAAGGCTCTAACTGTAAGTATGAACATAGATCATTGCATTTGTCGAAGTGAGTACCTTTGAGAGAGTTGAAGAGATTCATATTTTGCCTTCAACCTTGATATCTCGGGGTACAAATTCTGTATCGGACAAAGAAAAGAGAATTTCTCGTTAACTATTTAACCTCAAAGATCTAAAAGGAAAAAATCAGAATTTTATTAATAACGGAAGGATGGGGAAACAGAAAAATGAATAGCTGAAGATGTAATTATGAAGAAAGTAAACACGAAACTTTAAATTACGTATGAGATTTGAAGTACTTTCTAAACAAATTACCTGTGCTTCATCATCAGCAATATCGAGTTGAGAAGTGTAATGATGCTGCCAGTATTTTTCCAGGGTTTGAGCCACACTGCTAGAGAGATCAGGAAAAGCAAAATAGTTGACAATTACGTTTATTTAATAGATTAACAAAAGAAGTTGACAGATAAAACTGTATGTCAAGTTTAATGGCTTAAGAAGTTTGAGGGAAAAAAAAAGCCGAGGAGGGACTGCATATGTTGGAATCTCAGACTTGTTGAGTGTCATTTATTTTAAGAGTGGTTATACGAATCAATCCGAGTCAAAAGTTTGGAAAAATTGACTAGTTAGATTAGTTTCTTTTCTGGCATCTGAAACAAGCTAACAGTAATCATCAAGCAAGCTTGAATTTAAGATTATGGATTAGCACAAAACCTTTCTCTTTAAGAGTTTCAGATTCTTTGATTCTTAGAGATAAATTAAAACCCATTTTGAATGTTTAAGATTTTCAGATATTTCTTTCTTAGAGATTAATTAAACCCCATTTTGAAAATCTCATCTCTTATCAGCATAAAAATTGTGAGAGTTCACTTCAAATCAGCCGCTGTGCTTCCAACTTTAATTTCTTTCATTCTCTTCAGCTTCCACTTTATTGGGATTTAACACTTAGATATTCTTTAATATAAATACAGCCAAACTTTTTCTAATATTTCTAATTCTTTAAGTATAAATTTATACTTTAAATTCAATAACTTTTAAAAAGAATTATTTTAAATTATTTATAGCTTTATAGGTTTTTTACTTTCTATTCTTTCATTAAAAAATCCAAATATTTTACCACATTTTAGAGATATAAATATATAGCACTAATATATATACATATAATATCTTTTTCTCATAAAAAATAACATGTTTTGTTAAAATAAACTAAGAATAAAATCCCAAAAGAAAAAAAAAAAAGGGAGAAACAACATCTGAAAGTTGAAACCTATAAGAAAGATTAAAATCTTCAATTAATTCGTCTTAATTAAAATGTAAAAATATTCGTATCTCGAATTTATTGGTCAAAAGCATATCCTTAAAATTAAA